>OW203762.1:6932571-7094706 GCA_934045905.1 Leuctra nigra | reverse complement strand
CCACGCCAGCCAAGTCGTACGGCGCGCGTACACTCTCATTTAAAAAGGCTGGAGCAACCCAATTTTACTGTAAGCATCAAAGTGGCATTTTCGGCCTACTGGATCTTAAAATTGGGAAATCTCACATTGTTGCGAAATATCTTAATTTCGAGCTATGGCCTACCCTACAACATATACCAAATTTGGGAACAATAGGTTACGCCCTTTGCAAGCTAGAAGGCCGTGAAAATCGTGTTTTAGGGCGGTTTTCATAATCATCAGTAATAATCTCAGTAGTAGTAGTAGGCTGGAGCTAAAATCCGGTAAACAGGCCACAGCATTAACGGCTGAACCGATTGATCTCACATTTTTTCCACGTGTGCACTTTTGGCGTCTGAATTAATCTTCACCCCATGAATTTTTTGTGCCGCCATTTTGAAACCGGAAGTGACGTCATATCTCAACAACGGCTAAACCGATTGGAGAAAAAATAGCGCCAAACGATTCGGACGGTCAAGTATATGGATTATCATTAGCAAAAGACTAAACATTATGTTAACGAAACCGGAAATGACGTAATGACATTTGAAATACATCGATTAGCATTTCGGCGACAAAGGTTGATCCGATTATTTTGATATTAATGTTATGTATGTACTTTTGACGTCTCATGTGACTTGTTATAAAACCAACCGGATGCCGCCATTTTGAAACCGGAAGTGATATCATATCTTAATAACGGCTAATTAGATTTGAACGAAACCAGCGCCAAACAATTTAGACGGTCAACTTGATGTATTATCATCAATAATATTTGCAGTTTCTCATACCGAAACCAAAAATGACGTCACACATTTTAAAAATCTCACAAATTTACATTTTGATACAATAAATACTATTTGAGACAGCTTATAATAAGATGTAATCATGTTTAAATTAAAATTCAAGGGGTCAGAGATTTCAGCCGCCATTTTGAAACCTGAAGTATCGTCGTATCTCTAAACCTGGTAGACTGATCGGTACGAATCTAGCGCTAAACGATTCGGAAGGCCATATCTATGGAATAGGAACAGTCAAACTAGATTTTTAATATTTTGAGCCTGGAAATGACGTCATTCAAATTGAAAAATTATTATAATCCCCATTCCACACAATGTATACATATTCAGTAAGGTTACACATTAATTGAAGATATAAATTCTATGTGGCAGTGCAGTAAGTTCAGCGCAGCCATGTTGAAAACCGAAGTGGTTTTTTTCGGTGAAAACCGAAGTGGAACTGGGTTGACCGATTGGAATGATACCTTTGCTATTCTTCATGAAAGACCATTTAAGCAAATATATAGCAGATTTTCATTACTAGTAACCAAATTGGAAATGGCGATTTTTTTACATGATTTAGAAATTGTTCATTCGATTTGTGTCACAAATTTTAAGAATAAACTAAAAAAAGGAGTGATATCCCCATAAAAAACACTTCGTGTAAAAATACCAGCCAAGTCTCTTCAACTAAAAAAAAACAATATGAAATCTAAAAATTCTGCACTGAAAAGTAGTGATATCAAAAAATGAGCCAAGTCAAAACTTTATTTGAAAATCAAAAAATACTTGGCGCATCGTTTTTTAGGGCATTATAGGTATATTATATGTATATTTTATATCTGGACTATACTTCTAAACTATTTACATAGTACACGATGCGCCAAGTATTTTTTGATTTTCAAATAAAGTTTTGACTTTGCTCATTTTTTGATATCACTACTTTTCAGTGCAGAATTTTTAGATTTCATATTGTTTATTTTTAGTTGAAGAGACTGGGCTGGTATTTTTACACGAAGTGTTTTTTATGGGGTATTTTCTACGTTGAAAGAAACCGTTTATTTTCCAACGATAATCCGTAATTTAACAAAACACCGTTTGATGTAGGGTACAATTCTGTAATATGGACAACAATTTCAACAACAAGACTCGGACCTTACGTTCCTTTGATCCCAATGACCTTGTGTCTCGTGTCTTAAGCCTGAATTGCACGGTCAAAGTTTCCTTGAAGGGGTTGAATTCAACCCTTGATTTCAAGAAAACTTGAAAGAGAATTTAGACGATTTAATATTTATTGTTGATTCATGTTGATAGATCGATAGATAGATTGTATTTCCAAACAGTGCATTATTACATGGGTCATTCTTAAATAGATTGCCTGTTTGGGTATGGGGATTGTGATATTTTGGATGTTGTTCAAATTGAGTTCTGATATTAATTATATTATGCTGACAAATATGTGAAGATTCATATCCTAGAAGGATTTCATAGTTCGGTTATATTTGTACATTTTACAGCACTTTTCCTTGCACGGGACATTAAAGTATGTCAATAGTGTTACCTGTCGAAATTAGCAAATAATATGCATCAATTGAATTATTGTATGAAAGATACTGTTTTGTACGACTTGATATAATTATATGATCCCTATTTCAAGACAATAGTTTAATTATTTTAATATCTGTAAGATTTATTTACAACAATATGTCCAGAGTGTTACCCAACACATAAACTGTATGATTTAAGTTAACTATACCAATTATTGAGCAAACATAATCTGTTTTTTAATAGCAGTTATTGTAAGTAATATATAAATGGTGATAACTACCAATCCATTGAATAATAATTAAAATCAGAAAGCTAATAATTGTCAATTTTATGGAGTAACACTCTTGACGGAGAGTAACATTCTTAACAGACGTTGGCTAATAATTCCAAATTGGAAGACATTATGAATGTTATTCTTTCAAATATATCAACTATTGTTGGAAATACATGACAATATGAACGATTTCCTTTCTTCGAGAGCTCTGGGTTGGCGATAATCGACATAATGTCATCATACGGCACGTAACACTATTCTGCCTTAATCGATAAAAAAATTAATGGAAATCTTACTCCAAAATAAGTGAATCAAAGTATGTATGTTGTTTGGCTGAAACATTTATGTCGAAAAGTGATGTTTTACTTCAAAACGTCAAAAGTGTTACCAAAAAAGGCCTAAAAAGTAACACTCTTGACAATATTTTAACCTACGACACTTAGGTTTAAAATTCATATCTCGGCTCCATGTATGAATTACAAAGAAAAGTGGTGCTATAAATGAACTATGCCAACTAAGTTGTTGGAAAACGTAATAATACCACAAAAATTTTCATATTTAAGCTAATTTACCTGGGTAAAACTCTTGACAATGCTTAAAAAACTCACCCGTCGGAGACAGATTCCATCGAATTACTTAATAACCAAGCATAATTAGCGGGAAACGATCACTGGATTCTCCGAGGGTTGATTCAGAAAGAACATTTCTCCTCACTCACAGACTTCAAGATTATAATTTTTTGAAAAAACCTGGGTAACACTCTTGAGGTAACACTCTTGACCAAAACCATGGGACAGACTTTGAACTCAAATAAATGCGTAAATAAATCCTATTAATTTTTTTCAGTTACATTTTACAATAAAATGGATATTTCTCTTATATATACTACAATTTCGTTTAAAAATAAAAAAGAGGTCATACAAATATTGCATGTTTTAACCCTAATTCCGAGGTGAGGGACAAGCATTTTTCGTGGTTTTATAATACTTGATTGATATTATATCTTTCATTCCTTCCAAATGTAAAAAATTAATTGCTCAGGTCTGTTAGGAATACCTAGGAGATCAACTTAGCATCATTAAAAATATAAGAATGTTAATGGGGGTTCTAAAAATAATTATCAAAGTCAGGGGACTGCAAACAGGCATTTTTTTGAGAACGACCCACATGTATGTAGACTCCTAAAGATTAAACTTTAAATTGGAGTATATGGAAAGCAATAATATAAATTGTAATTAAGCAATAATCTATTTTCAAGACATTGTCAATGTAATTACAATGTAATTTATAATAGTTGCGGTGAACTCCAGTCTTGAAGTTGCGGTCAAGTCTTGGAAGTATTTCAAGACTTGAAGGAAAATGGACATGCTCTAATTGAAAGGGCCAAGAGATGTCTTGAATTCAGGAATTGGACGCGTGTAAAATGCTTCAATGTTTTCATTTAGAAAATCCAAAACTTGAATTCAACCCCCTTGATAGGGTTGAATTCAAGGAAACCTGAATCGTGTAATTCAGCCTTAGCGATGACCACCACCTCCATGTGCTCGGCGGGGTCCTCCAACAATATGCCTGGACCTTACGTCGCATGACCCCAATGACCTTGTGCCCTCGTGTCTCAGCGACACCACCGCCTCCATGTGCTCGGCAGAGTCCTCCAACAATATGCCTGGACCTTACGTTGCTTGACCCCAATGACCTTGTGCCCTCGTGTCTCAGCGACGACCACCGCCTCCATGTGCTCGGAAGAGTCCTCCAACAATATGCCTGGACCTTACGTCGCTTGACCCCAATGACCTTGTGCCCTCGTGTCTTAGCGACGACCACCGCCTCCATGTGCTCGGCAGAGTCCTCCAACAACGCCTCCAAGCTGCCCAACAAGCATCTGGAGGAACAGAAGGCCCTGGCGCTGATCATGAGCGAGGTCGCCAGCATCAAGTCGGCGCATCACGTCAACGTCAGCGACGATGGTTCGCCGTGCAGCGTCGGAGGCTCGTGGCAGAGTCACGCCGCCGGCGTCCGCTTCGACGTCACGGCGACGCCGAACACAACCCGCGGCCTCACTGTCGACGTCGGCCTCCTCACGCCACCCTCCAAGACGGGCTTCATGATCACCAGCAGTAAGAGACGATCATTTTCAACAAAGAAGTTTCAACACATTTTATGGGATTGCATTTTGTAAAGAACACCACAAAATAAGAATGAGAAACAAAATTAGCAAGAACAAAATGTTAAACTTTAGCACTCCGATAAACCTCTGCCATGCGGTGAACCTCTGCCACTAGCAGGGCGATGCACATGGTCCTGATTGATTCAACAGGTTGGACGGTGGAGGCGAAGGCGCCGTTCCAAGACGACGGTCCGTTCTACATGACGGCAGTGAACCTCTGCCACTAGCAGGGCGATGCACATGGTCCTGATTGATTCAACAGGTTGGACGGTGGAGGCGATGGCGCCGTTCCAAGACGACAGTCCGTTCTACATGACGGCGGTGAACCTCTGCCACTAGCAGGGCGATGCACATGGTCCTGATTGATTCAACAGGTTGGACGGTGGAGCCGGAGGCGCCGTTCCAAGACGACAGTCCGTTCTACATGACGGCGGTGAACCTCTGTCACTAGCAGGGCGATGTACATGGTGCTGATTGATTCAACAGGTTGGACGGTGGAGGCGGAGGCGCCGTTCCAAGACGACGGTCCGTTCTACATGACGGCGGTGAACCTCTGCCACTAGCAGGGCGATGCACATGGTCCTGATTGATTCAACAGGTTGGACGGTGGAGGCGGAGGCGCCGTTCCAAGACGACAGTCCGTTCTACATGACGGCGGTGAACCTCTGCCACTAGCAGGGCGATGCACATGGTCCTGATTGATTCAACAGGTTGGACGGTGGAGGCGAAGGCGCCGTTCCAAGACGACAGTCCGTTCTACATGACGGCGGTGAACCTCTGCCACTAGCAGGGCGATGCACATGGTCCTGATTGATTCAACAGGTTGGACGGTGGAGGCGGAGGCGCCGTTCCAAGACGACGGTCCGTTCTACATGACGGCGGTGAACCTCTGCCACTAGCAGGGCGATGCACATGGTCCTGATTGATTCAACAGGTTGGACGGTGGAGCCGGAGACGCCGTTCCAAGACGACAGTCCGTTCTACATGACGGCGGTGAACCTCTGCCACTAGCAGGGCGATGCACATGGTCCTGATTGATTCAACAGGTTGGACGGTGGAGGCGAAGGCGCCGTTCCAAGACGACAGTCCGTTCTACATGACGGCGGTGAACCTCTGCCACTAGCAGGGCGATGCACATGGTCCTGATTGATTCAACAGGTTGGACGGTGGAGCCGGAGGCGCCGTTCCAAGACGACAGTCCGTTCTACATGACGGCGGTGAACCTCTGCCACTAGCAGGGCGATGCACATGGTCCTGATTGATTCAACAGGTTGGACGGTGGAGGCGAAGGCGCCGTTCCAAGACGACAGTCCGTTCTACATGACGGCGGTGAACCTCTGCCACTAGCAGGGCGATGCACTTGGTCCTGATTGATTCAACAGGTTGGATGGTGAAGCCGGAGGCGCCGTTCCAAGACGACAGTCCGTTCTACATGACGGCGGTGAACCTCTGCCACTAGCAGGGCGATGCACATGGTCCTGATTGATTCAACAGGTTGGACGGTGGAGGCGAAGGCGCCGTTCCAAGACGACAGTCCGTTCTACATGACGGCGGTGAACCTCTGCCACTAGCAGGGCGATGCACATGGTCCTGATTGATTCAACAGGTTGGACGGTGGAGGCGAAGGCGCCGTTCCATGACGACGGTCCGTTCTACATGACGGCGGTGAACCTCTGCCACTAGCAGGGCGATGTAGTGCATGGTCCTGATTGATTCAACAGGTTGGACGGTGGAGGCGAAGGCGCCGTTTTAAGACGACAGTCCGTTCTACATGACGGCGGTGAACCTCTGCCACTAGCAGGGCGATGCACATGGTCCTGATTGATTCAACAGGTTGGACGGTGGAGGCGAAGGCGCCGTTCCAAGACGACGGTCCGTTCTACATGACGGCGGTGAACCTCTGCCACTAGCAGGGCGATGCACATGGTCCTGATTGATTCAACAGGTTGGACGGTGGAGCCGGAGGCGCCGTTCCAAGACGACAGTCCGTTCTACATGACGGCGGTGAACCTCTGCCACTAGCAGGGCGATGCACATGGTCCTGATTGATTCAACAGGTTGGACGATGGAGGCGAAGGCGCCGTTCCAAGACGACAGTCCGTTCTACATGACGGCGGTGAACCTCTGTCACTAGCAGGGCGATGTACTTGGTGCTGATTGATTCAACAGGTTGGACGGTGGAGGCGGAGGCGCCGTTCCAAGACGACGGTCCGTTCTACATGACGGCGGTGAACCTCTGCCACTAGCAGGGCGATGTAGTGCATGGTGCTGATTGATTCAACAGGTTGGACAGTGGAGGCGGAGGCGCCGTTCCAAGACGACGGTCCGTTCTACATGACGGCGGTGAACCTCTGCCACCAGCAGGGCGATGTACATGGTCCTGATTGATTCAACAGGTTGGACGGTGGAGGCGGAGGCGCCGTTCCAAGACGATGGTCCGTTCTACATGACGGCGGTGAAATTCTGCCACTAGCAGGGCGATGTAGTGCATGGTGCTGATTGATTTAACAGGTTGGACGGTGAAAGCGAAGGCGCCGTTCCAAGACGACGGTCCGTTCTACATGTCGGCGGTGAACCTCTGTCACTAGCAGGGCGATGTACAAGGTGCTGATTGATTCAACAGGTTGGACGGTGGATCCGGAGGCGCCGTTCCAAGACGACGGTCCGTTCTACATGACGGCGGTGAACCTCTGCCACTAGCAGGGCGATGCACATGGTCCTGATTGATTCAACAGGTTGGACGGTGGAGGCGGAGGCGCCGTTCCAAGACGACGGTCCGTTCTACATGACGGCGGTGAACCTCTGTCACTAGCAGGGCGATGCACATGGTCCTGATTGATTCAACAGGTTGGACGGTGGAGGCGGAGGCGCCGTTCCAAGACGACGGTCCGTTCTACATGACGGCGGTGAACCTCTGCCACTAGCAGGGCGATGCACATGGTCCTGATTGATTCAACAGGTTGGACGGTGGAGGCGGAGGCGCCGTTCCAAGACGACAGTCCGTTCTACATGACGGCGGTGAACCTCTGTCACTAGCAGGGCGATGCACATGGTCCTGATTGATTCAACAGGTTGGACGGTGGAAGCGAAGGCGCCGTTCCAAGACGACGGTCCGTTCTACATGACGGCGGTGAACCTCTGCCACTAGCAGGGCGATGCACATGGTCCTGATTGATTCAACAGGTTGGACGGTGGAGGCGAAGGCGCCGTTCCAAGACGACAGTCCGTTCTACATGACGGCGGTGAACCTCTGCCACTAGCAGGGCGATGCACATGGTCCTGATTGATTCAACAGGTTGGACGGTGGAGGCGAAGGCGCCGTTCCATGACGACGGTCCGTTCTACATGACGGCGGTGAACCTCTGCCACTAGCAGGGCGATGTAGTGCATGGTCCTGATTGATTCAACAGGTTGGACGGTGGAGGCGAAGGCGCCGTTTTAAGGCGACAGGTTGTTCTACATGACGGCGGTGAACCTCTGCCACTAGCAGGGCGATGCACATGGTCCTGATTGATTCAACAGGTTGGACGGTGGAGGCGAAGGCGCCGTTCCAAGACGACAGTCCGTTCTACATGACGGCGGTGAACCTCTGCCACTAGCAGGGCGATGTAGTGCATGGTGCTGATTGATTCAACAGGTTGGACAGTGGAGGCGGAGGCTCCGTTCCAAGACGACGGTCCGTTCTACATGACGGCGGTGAACTTCTGCCACTAGCAGGGCGATGTAGTGCATGGTGCTGATTGATTTAACAGGTTGGACGGTGAAAGCGAAGGCGCCGTTCCAAGACGACGGTCCGTTCTACATGTCGGCGGTGAACCTCTGTCACTAGCAGGGCGATGTACAAGGTGCTGATTGATTCAACAGGTTGGACGGTGGATCCGGAGGCGCCGTTCCAAGACGACGGTCCGTTCTACATGACGGCGGTGAACCTCTGCCACTAGCAGGGCGATGCACATGGTCCTGATTGATTCAACAGGTTGGACGGCGGAGGCGGAGGCGCCGTTCCAAGACGACGGTCCGTTCTACATGACGGCGGTGAACCTCTGCCACTAGCTGGGCGATGTAGTGCATGGTGCTGATTGATTCAACAGGTTGGACAGTGGAGGCGGAGGCGCCGTTCCAAGACGACGGTCCGTTCTACATGACGGCGGTGAACCTCTGCCACCAGCAGGGCGATGTACATGGTCCTGATTGATTCAACAGGTTGGACGGTGGAGGCGGAGGCGCCGTTCCAAGACGACGGTCTGTTTTACATGACGGCGGTGAACCTCTGTCACTAGCAGGGCGATGTACTTGGTGCTGATTGATTTAACAGGTTGGACGGTGAAAGCGAAGGCGCCGTTCCAAGACGACGGTCCGTTCTACATGTCGGCGGTGAACCTCTGTCACTAGCAGGGCGATGTACAAGGTGCTGATTGATTCAACAGGTTGGACGGTGGATCCGGAGGCGCCGTTCCAAGACGACGGTCCGTTCTACATGACGGCGGTGAACCTCTGCCACTAGCAGGGCGATGCACATGGTCCTGATTGATTCAACAGGTTGGACGGTGGAGGCGGAGGCGCCGTTCCAAGACGACGGTCCGTTCTACATGACGGCTGTGAACCTCTGTCACTAGCAGGGCGATGCACATGGTCCTGATTGATTCAACAGGTTGGACGGTGGAGGCGGAGGCGCCGTTCCAAGACGACGGTCCGTTCTACATGACGGCGGTGAACCTCTGCCACTAGCAGGGCGATGCACATGGTCCTGATTGATTCAACAGGTTGGACGGTGGAGGCGGAGGCGCCGTTCCAAGACGACAGTCCGTTCTACATGACGGCGGTGAACCTCTGTCACTAGCAGGGCGATGCACATGGTCCTGATTGATTCAACAGGTTGGACGGTGGAGGCGAAGGCGCCGTTCCAAGACGACGGTCCGTTCTACATGACGGCGGTGAACCTCTGCCACTAGCAGGGCGATGCACATGGTCCTGATTGATTCAACAGGTTGGACGGTGGAGGCGAAGGCGCCGTTCCATGACGACGGTCCGTTCTACATGACGGCGGTGAACCTCTGCCACTAGCAGGGCGATGTAGTGCATGGTCCTGATTGATTCAACAGGTTGGACGGTGGAGGCGAAGGCGCCGTTTTAAGGCGACAGTCCGTTCTACACGACGGCGGTGAACCTCTGCCACTAGCAGGGCGATGCACATGGTCCTGATTGATTCAACAGGTTGGACGGTGGAGGCGAAGGCGCCGTTCCAAGACGACATTCCGTTCTACATGACGGCGGTGAACCTCTGCCACTAGCAGGGCGATGCACATGGTCCTGATTGATTCAACAGGTTGGACGGTGGAGGCGGAGGCTCCGTTCCAAGACGACGGTCCGTTCTACATGACGGCGGTGAACCTCTGCCACTAGCAGGGCGATGTAGTGCATGGTGCTTATTGATTTAACAGGTTGGACGGTGGAGGCGAAGGCGCCGTTCCAAGACGACGGTCCGTTCTACATGTCGGCGGTGAACCTCTGCGACCAGCAGACGGCGCTGTTCGTGGGACAGTGCATGGTGTACGGCGGCGACGAACTGGTCACCGGCTCCTGGGTGATCGCCGGCGACGCCAGGGACTGCGAGGACACCTTCCTCGCCGTCGAGACGGTCCACGACGAGTTCCGACGCGACTTGCTGCATCGCCTCCTCAAGAACGTCTGCGAGATGACCAAGGCGACGGACGTGACGGAGGCGACGACCACAGTGATGGCGGCGACCACCACCAAGGGCGGGAGGCACAAGAGACACAAGAGGCGACATCGCAGTCAGGACGACGGCGATGGAGGTCGTCCGTGTGCAACTGGAAGATGACAATACCTTGTGCCTTAGAGTCAAGTCACATCAGTTCAGCGTACCTAGTGAATATTTTGTAATTAAACCTTTTGTATCACATATTTATTATTTTCAAAATTCACGCTATTCTTATTCCGGAAATATATTTTTACAAAAGATAAAGATGAATTGATGAATAATAAATAACAGTCAATTTATTGGTTTAAGAACGTATTGTGAGATGTATTCGATCGCATTTGTTGAAAATTAAAGGTGATGACAGTTCGTATAGTGAGCATTCTCTACCTTCATTCCATTCTCCTCGGAGATCTCTAACACTCATCAGTGCGTTGTCCGTCCGACGCGGTAGCTTAGTTGGTAGAGCTCTCGCCCGGCAAGTTAAAGGTCACGGGTTTGAGCCCCGGTTCGGTCGGACATTTTTCACAACGCACATTCCTTCCTACCTTCCTCACTCCATGGAAGTTTTCCACAAAAACTTACATTATCAAAGTTTCTAAACTTAGAGCGCTATTTCATGTTTTCCCATAAGCATAATTTTCTCATCTTACATATTTTGGTACTTAACGGTAAAATCTTTGCCATGATTAAAAAAGTTCGCGTATTTATTTCATAATTTGAATGGTTTAAAAGTTATAACGATATTTAGGAAATCCTATCCCCAATGTTGACCTTCGAGAGCAGCCGACTCTTCAGGACATTTTATGCTATATTCTTGAAATACTTGCAAATTTATGCCTAAAATGTTATTTTTTTTATCACTGATCTCTTGACGCTTCTGTTTCAAGGCCTGTAGAGCAAAAGCTTGCAAACGCATATCAAATCGCATGCAGTACGAAGACTCGCTTATCAACGCGTTACACAGACCATAGAGATTCATATACCACAGACCTAGAGTGGTATTATTAGCAATTTGTAGATAGTAAAATTAAGTTAGTGCCGGTATTACCAAAGTTAATCTGAGCCGGATTAACTAAATATTAGATTAAATTGGCAGTACAGCCAATCAGATACTTCAAAATGATTGAAACAATTGTATTTCATCCAAAAGTAACTTAATCCGGCACAATTTAACTTTGGTAATACCCGGCCTTAGTTAACTAAGATTAAGATTAAGTTAACTATCGATGGTTAGTGGAATTTGGTGAATCTTATTGCCATTGGCTGTGGAATTCGCGCCAACAGGATTCATTGGCTATTTTCCCACTAACTATTGATAGTTAGCTAATCCTAAGTTGGTCCTACCCGGCATTAGAAAATCTCAGGACATTTTTCTGCCATGTTCATTATGAAAATTATTCTGTGTAGATGAGGAGATCAATTCAATTTCAATTTTTAAATCATTTATTTCTCCAACAAAAACAAGTAAAAACACACAATTCGCTGTTATAAAAATAATGAAAAGAGAAGCCCGCATAAGAAAATATTCTTGTGTGCGGGCTGTCTAAATAAAAGTACAAATTATAAATAATCAGCCACAGGCAGTGAGAGAGAGAGAGAGAGAAAATATATATAAAAGAAACATACTAAGTACATATTATAATACAACAATAATAATAATAATTACAATAATATAATTACGATATAATATTACAATATACAATATATATTATATAATTAATGATTATTCATGGTTAATTTTTATACTGTTGAAAAGAAATTGTCTCGCATCCATTTACTGAGGGTTTTCTTAAATATGTACATGCTATTACTTTTCCTAATTTCAATAGGAGTTTTATTATAGTGGTAGGGGCCCAGGTAATCAACGTGCCGTTGGCCAGTGAGTTTAATTTTTTGGGGGACATACAGAGTATAATTAAAGTTACTTGAATTATTGGCTCTAGTAGACTGTAAAAGAGGTGGATGATGTGTTTTATAAAAATTAAAATATTTATGGGTGTGGATAATTATCGTTTTGTAATACAATTGGCTAATTGTGAGCACATTGGTTGCTATAAATGCTTGCTTCGTTGAATAACTCTTCCTCTCTTTCAAGATAATTTTTAATATCAAGCTTTGAATGTTAGCTAATGGTTTTAAATTTGTCTTCTTAATTCCCCCCCAACCAATAATACCGTATTGCATAATGGATTGGGCCAAAGCGGTATATACCTGCATAATTAATTTTCTGTGTAAAATATTTCGCAGCCTGTAAAATATATATAATAAATTTCTGAGTTTGCTGACACAATTCGTAACTTGGCCATTCCATTTAACATTTTCATCAATTATAATTCCAAGATATTTTACAGTGCGCACTTTATTTAATTCGTAACAATCGCAAGGGCCCTTCATTGCACAGTTTGAACAATGAAGGTAGAGTTTAATTTTTTGCGTGGGCTCCGGTTGCTTGTATATTGAAAATTCTAAATACACTGTTTTTGATTGGTTTAGGGTTAAAATATTCAAATTAAGCCAATTGTAGACAATTGAGAGTGAATTATTGGCTTTTTGATATACACTTGACCAATCTGGACCCCTAAACACTATCGCCGTATCATCTGCATAGGTGATAACGTTACCTTCAATATCCATGTTGCAAAGTTCATTTATATATATTATAAATAATACTGGGCCAAGTACTGTTCCCTGGGGCACTCCACAGAGCACAGTCTTTTCTTGACTAAGAATAGGTCCCAGTTTTACTGCTTGTTTTCTATTTGCAAGATAAGAAGTGAACAAATTAAGTGCGACTCCTCTAATTCCTATATTTTCAAGTTTTAAAAGTAAAATATCATGATCCACGGTGTCGAATGCTTTAGCAAGATCTAGAAATACTGCTATAGACTTTTCGCTTTTATCTAAACTTTCATAAATTTGTTTAGTGACAGCATAAATTGCGTCATCCGTGCTTAATTTAGACCGAAAACCATATTGATTTGGCGACAAAACATTAAAATCGTTAAAAAATTTTAATAATCTAAATTTAATACATTTTTCTAATAATTTTGATAAATGAGGCAGAAGTGAAATTGGTCGATAATTGTCTACTTTATACTTTTCATTACCTTTATGTATTGGAATAATTATTGCGGATTTGAAACATTCAGGAAATATACCTTGCTCCAAGCTTAGATTGAAAATATGTGCAAGTGGATTCGCGATGTAATGCCTGATTACAACTATTGTGCTGGCCTGCAATTCATCACCACCACACGCAGTATTTGTTTTAAGTGTCATTATTAGTTTTAATATCTCTGCTTCCGTAACAGGTGTTAAGTATAGAGAATTACCATTAGATGTTCCACTGACTACCGGGTTAGGAGAATCAGTATCAATTGAATTTTGAATTTTGAATATTGAATTTTGATAGCCAGGGGAGGAGCGTATATTTTCTGCCAAGTAATTACCAATGTTAGAAAAATAGTCAACTAGTAAATTCGCACTCTTCTGTGGATCGTCTGAAGTTTTATGCATATTATTGTTAATCATAAGTTCTTTTATAGGTTTTCTGTCTTTGGCCTTTCTATTTGAAATTTCATTGATTATTCCCCAGACTTTTTTGGGGTCAGCTACATTTTCTTTAATCTTTGTTGAGTAAAAGTCATTCCTTACTTTGTTCACCAACTTATTAATAAAATTCCTGTATCTACATTAGTCATTTAGGAAGAAACAAAATGCAACATATACAAATTATCAATAATTGTTTTAATTATACGTACAAAGTAATAACAGAAACAAAATGAGATATATGGAAACAAATAATTTTTTTATAAATCTGAACAAACAACGAATAAGTAATATAAAATCTCTATGAAGCTTGGACTACGATCTGACCGAGTCGCCTCCGCCCTCGTGCGCATGCGCCTCCGCCATCTTGGGTCTCGCCCGCCATGACAGGTAGGAGTTGTCGTGGTCGGTCATCCTGCGCCACGGCATCTGCTTGTTGGAGGCATTCGACTCCTGCGGGCTCCCGGCGCAGCCGCGTTGTCGGAACCACCTGTGGAGCCACCAAAAGTGTGCAACGTCAAAATGAGAAAATGGGCTTCCCCCATTCTACCTCTGAAATACTTTTTTTATTATGTATTCTATATTCTCAACAGAGCCGAGGCTCCACTAGTGAGAATGTAATAGAGAAGGGAGGAGAGGAAACATGGCAACGGCATGTAGCCTACTCCTGACGAAAGATACCAAGGGGGCCTACGACTTAACGTCCCTTCCGAAGGACGGCGTGACATTACAGCACGGGCCTCCACAACCCACACCGTAGAGAGACTGATAACAGGTGGAGGGAGGTCGTCACACTAACCCTCAAACACCCCAGTCTCTCTGGCCCAACGGCAGCAACAAGCAGGCCATTGTAGAATGGTCACTCATCCAACTGCTGACCGCGCTCAAGTGGACCGACAGCCGTTGGGCTCAAGGTGGTTGAATTCACCGTCCTTGCGTTGGGCTGGTGTATTGGATACCTCAACGGTGATATAATAACAACAGTTATATTGTTGTGCACCTTCCCATCATTTCCTAGACTGAGGGATTACCACGATTCCCCGTAAGGACACACGCCCCGGAAAGCGAACCCAAGGACGAGTTCAGAGCTTTCTAAGCCTAAGTTCGCTCACCCTTTACCCATGCGATCCTCCTCGTTCTGCGTGAGAGAACTCCTGCAGCTCGGCGCCTGCGCACTACGTCTCCAGTCCTTGTCGCGATCCGAGCGCGACTCCTGGGCCGACCGAGCCACCGCCGGGCGTCCCCGCTGGTTGCGCCATCTGGCAGACGCTTTCTGCACTCGCTGCAGCACCTCGTCGGCGGCTCCATCGGCCAGCAGCTCGGGGAAGCGCTTCTCGCAGACCTCGCGGACCGAGCGGTACGCGCCGGCGCGCGGCTCGGTGCGCGACGAGCGGAACTCGACGAGCACGAGGGCGAGGAGGTTGAACGAGGGCGCGATGAAGCCGACGGGCATGTGGTACTGTGCAGAGGGACAAGACAGAGAACAGACACTTAGCATCCAGAGCGTCTGATGATCGCCAACGACGGCGAGGAGGTTGAACGAGGGCGCGATGAAGCCGACGGGCATGTGGTGCTGTGCAGAGGGACAAGACAGAGAGCGTCCGATGATCGCCAGCGACGGCGAGGAGGTTGAACGAGGGCGCGATGAAGCCGACGGGCATGTGGTGCTGTGCAGAGGGACAAGACAGAGAACAGACACTTAGCATCCAGAGCGTCTGATGATCGCCAACGACGGCGAGGAGGTTGAACGAGGGCGCGATGAAGCCGACGGGCATGTGGTGCTGTGCAGAGGGACAAGACAGAGAGCGTCCGATGATCGCCAACGACGGCGAGGAGGTTGAACGAGGG
Source organism: Leuctra nigra (assembly GCA_934045905.1). Lineage (NCBI taxonomy): Eukaryota > Metazoa > Arthropoda > Insecta > Plecoptera > Leuctridae > Leuctra > Leuctra nigra. Next base: position 7,078,801 of record OW203762.1, on the reverse strand, counting down.
CGCGATGAAGCCGACGGGCATGTGGTACTGTGCAGAGGGACAAGACAGAGAGCGTCCGATGATCGCCAGCGACGGCGAGGAGGTTGAACGAGGGCGCGATGAAGCCGACGGGCATGTGGTGCTGTGCAGAGGGACAAGACAGAGAGCGTCCGATGATCGCCAGCGACGGCGAGGAGGTTGAACGAGGGCGCGATGAAGCCGACGGGCATGTGGTGCTGTGCAGAGGGACAAGACAGAGAGCGTCCGATGATCGCCAACGACGGCGAGGAGGTTGAACGAGGGCGCGATGAAGCCGACGGGCATGTGGTGCTGTGCAGAGGGACAAGACAGAGAGCGTCCGATGATCGCCAGCGACGGCGAGGAGGTTGAACGAGGGCGCGATGAAGCCGACGGGCATGTGGTACTGTGCAGAGGGACAAGACAGAGAGCGTCTGATGATCGCCAACGACGGCGAGGAGGTTGAACGAGGGCGCGATGAAGCCGACGGGCATGTGGTACTGTGCAGAGGGACAAGACAGAGAGCGTCCGATGATCGCCAGCGACGGCGAGGAGGTTGAACGAGGGCGCGATGAAGCCGACGGGCATGTGGTGCTGTGCAGAGGGACAAGACAGAGAGCGTCCGATGATCGCCAACGACGGCGAGGAGGTTGAATGAGGGCGCGATGAAGCCGACGGGCATGTGGTACTGTGCAGAGGGACAAGACAGAGAGCGTCCGATGATCGCCAACGACGGCGAGGAGGTTGAACGAGGGCGCGATGAAGCCGACGGGCATGTGGTACTGTGCAGAGGGACAAGACAGAGAGCGTCCGATGATCGCCAACGACGGCGAGGAGGTTGAACGAGGGCGCGATGAAGCCGACGGGCATGTGGTACTGTGCAGAGGGACAAGACAGAGAGCGTCCGATGATCGCCAGCGACGGCGAGGAGGTTGAACGAGGGCGCGATGAAGCCGACGGGCATGTGGTACTGTGCAGAGGGACAAGACAGAGAGCGTCCGATGATCGCCAGCGACGGCGAGGAGGTTGAACGAGGGCGCGATGAAGCCGACGGGCATGTGGTACTGTGCAGAGGGACAAGACAGAGAGCGTCTGATGATCGCCAACGACGGCGAGGAGGTTGAACGAGGGCGCGATGAAGCCGACGGGCATGTGGTACTGTGCAGAGGGACAAGACAGAGAGCGTCCGATGATCGCCAGCGACGGCGAGGAGGTTGAACGAGGGCGCGATGAAGCCGACGGGCATGTGGTGCTGTGCAGAGGGACAAGACAGAGAGCGTCCGATGATCGCCAACGACGGCGAGGAGGTTGAACGAGGGCGCGATGAAGCCGACGGGCATGTGGTACTGTGCAGAGGGACAAGACAGAGAGCGTCCGATGATCGCCAGCGACGGCGAGGAGGTTGAACGAGGGCGCGATGAAGCCGACGGGCATGTGGTGCTGTGCAGAGGGACAAGACAAACGATCGCCAACGCCAACCGTCATTAAAAGACTGGATCAATAAGAAAAACTCCCACATATAGTTCTTTGCAAAGGGTCTTTGCAAAGCACGGAACGGATCTTGTACATAACACAGGAAATATTTGCTGTTCAAGAATATGCCATTTAAGACAGTCAATCACCACCGGTTGGTAATATCCAGGTAACTTCTTAGTACACAGGTATTATAAAGGCATCTCCAAGATTGCGACATCAAACTTCCGGTACAAAACGTCAAAGAAAAAGGTTTTTATATGAACGTAGCTCTAATAACTTTTACCAACGTGGCGGCAGTGTTTTGACATTGTCATGATGAAGTCTTTACCCAAAATGCATTGCGACTCTGCATTCGCGCAATGACTCTGAAAGTTACTATTCCCACAAATAAGTGATACGTGATGGAGCCACTTCTGGCAAGATGGCTACTATCAGGTCAACATATTAATTTGTTTGTTTTTACATTTCGTGTTTCCATAAAGCAGTGAAAAAACAAAAAACATATGAAATTGATATTTAGCTATTAATTTACTTTTTTGGCCATAACAAACAACTATATGAAATATTTGTATTTATATTTATGCAAATGCGCCCTTGATGGCCTCTATTTACCTAGTACCACAAAATCCAGCTGTGTTCCTTATTTTCTCGAATTGTGATGGGTGCGGAAAGGAGGGTGGGTTGTCTTTCCCGTGTCGGTATAGTAGATGACTGCAAGTCGCTCACCACCAGTTGCGGCAAGGAGGCGTCCTCGTTGACGAGGTCCACGAGACAGTCGAGGGAGCGCTTGACGTCGCCGACGACGAAGTAGAGACATGAGACGAGCTGCGCCTGCGCGGACATGCGATGGCCGGGCACGTCGGCGTAGACAGTCAGCGCCTCCTCGATGTGCGGCAGAGCGTCGAACCCGCTCTCCGTGCGCGTGCGCAGACGCGTCCAGTCCATGCGCGCGCCGAATGCGCCTGGGACAACACACACGCGTCATCTCAGTGATCTCACGTCACCTTCAGTCCAGAGCTTTGCGTTGACCAGAAGTCAGCAGAACAAGGCACAAGGAAGGGGAGAACGTATCTACTTGTACGTAAAATATACAAAGTATACATGTCTCGGATATAGACGAACACAAAATTATTATTTTGTAACCCATTGCCATTACGGAATCTTCGTTCGAAATTTCAAACGTGCGAAAACGCCCCAATAGACCTCTGACGTCAAAACGAAGTTACCTATAAACACATCAACACAATGTTAAATCATGATGGCTGATCATTGCTGTCGACGTTATCAGGCAGTCAATCGACCCACTCTGTTTTCCCCGCCATAAGCTGGTTTCAATGCGAGTTTCAATGAAAAGATTATATGTCAACACTCTTTCCCACAAACCGCTGATGACACATACGGCTGATGATGTACCGTCCCAGCCTTGACATGCTCCATCACATTCTCCCTCTGTTTCAACTGCTATTGAATCTTCACACGCACGTGACAAGCTGCGCACTGACCTAGCCTCCCCGCCTTCTCCAGCGCAGCAAGTGCCACCGCCACGTGACGGAGTCTGTCGTTGATCTGCCCCCACACGTGGTTGATCATGACGTCATCGGGCTGCGCAGTGATCGCGCGCGCACAACACTCGTAGGCCAGATCCAAGTTGCGGTGGCTCTGATTGAAGCGCATGTATCCTGCGCATGTCAAGAACACGGAGTAGCAAACACTGTGGCTCACGACGTTTCAAGCGTCGAGTTCCGAACTTCCGTTTGATTTAGAACCTTGATAAGAATGCATTGCTAGGTACGAATCAGTGTTTGCATTTTAATTATTTTCACAGTTCACATGAAAGATTTTGGATCTGCGATTCGGAACGTCGGGAAACATTGGATGTTTGAAACTTTCGTAAGAATCGACTTGCATCTAGAATGAAAAGTATTGTAAACATACACGTTTATGAAGTTTGTTTCTCGTTTCTTATGTAAACTCAGTAAAATCTATACCAATACGTGACCGCTTGCACGGCATTAAAAGTACACTATTTCAGTTCGTATGGGTGATCAAAAAACTTGAGAGACCGCAAACACAACATACATTCAAATAATGGATGCTTTCTACTCCCTCTAATACTGTTGAAAGTTACAGACGTAAGCTATGTTTACAGCTCGACAACAGTAACACACGTTGAGCGCTTCGACGCTGAAGGCTGTAGGTACGTTTACAGCTTGGCGTTCGACGTTCGACGTTCTTCGCTCAGCTATAGCGCTGAAAGATGAACATTGTTTATCTTTTGACCTTGAACGCCAGCGCTCGGCGTTGCCAATCAGGAGGCTCAACGCCGAGCGTCCGAGTGCTACGCGTTCAAGGTCAAAATATAAACCATACTCATCTCTCATACCCCATCTACACGCTCACTCTAACAGAGGACTTTAGTAGCCTCTCCCTTTAAGTAGACCGTGCGTCGAGCGTCAACTCGTCAGCGACGAACTGTAAACGATCCTCAGTGGTTCGGGAACTGACCTTGAGCGCAGCGCACGTTGATGAACGGACAGTTTGGTTTCAAGGACAGCGCTTGTTCGTAGAGCTCGAGGGCGCGGTCTAGCATTCGCTTCACCTGTTGACAGTTAACCATTACTTGTACACGCCCTCTGACGTAACAGAGCTCGAGGGCGCGGTCTAGCATTCGCTTCACCTGTTGAACATCATTGCCAGAACATTTTACATCAGTCGGGTTTTACTACGCGTCGACATCTTGTTAGTTTAGGTACCCTTTTTGAAAATGGTTGTGACTTGTGTCACTTTTACAATCAAGATTTGATGAAGGCCTACTTATTAAGTAATGGGCAAGTGGACTTCGGACCTTCTGCGTCTGAGTTTGAGTATTTCCCTCCCCCTCCCGTCACTGACCTGCCTCTGCACGGCCTCGTCAGGCTCGTCAGCCATGCTGCGCGCCGCCTCTCTGTATGCCTGCGCGAGGAAGGTGCGGTAGTACGGGTTCTCGGGGGCCAACTCCACGGCCGTCTCCAGCGCAGTCAGTTCGCGCAGCTCCAGCACCTCGTGGTAGGCGTCAACATGGCGGCGACGACCCAGGCACTTGCCGTACAGGAAGTGCCACTCGGCGACGTCCGGCGCCAGCTGGATGGCGATCTAAACACAAACATGCACGATCAAGATGATATTTGACGTCGCCAATACTTGCCAATGGAGTCCAATCCAATCTTCTACGCAAGACGTAATACTGCATTAGGTACTCTAAGTAAGTCTGTTCGCAATACAATCAGACAACCTTTGACCGATCTGAATCTAATGTTGCAGTTACTCTCTTTAGGACCAGGGCGGTTCTTCTAAATGTCCTTGTCGTGCCGTATCAATTGATACGGCGTCACTACGATGTAAAAGATAGCACTCCAGTGTGCAGTGAGCCCGTATCAAGTGAAACGAGACGACAAGGAAATTTGGGTGGGATTACATAAAATGATAACTTCCTTGTCACGGTAACAAGCTTCTCACTTAATGCTATTCACGGCTCCTAGGGACTTGTCACCGTGACAAGGAAGCTATCATTTTATGTGATCGCACCCCAGCTCACATAGTAGAGGCAATTCTATACTCTCTTCCCAGCCGGTCCGGTGGCATAGGTAATTGATTCAGGAATCGAAGTTAAGATAGGTGTCTTCCATGTTCTGTGTATCATTAGTTGCCTAACGCTCAGGAGCTACTTCACCTGAGGAATGAGAAACCAATGTGCATTCACTGACCTTGAGGTAATCTAAGGCCTCGCAGGTTCCGCTGTATCCATACTCCATGAGGACCGCCGCGTGGATCCCGTTGATGCCCGCCAGAGTGTGCTGATCGCCCTCGCCGTGCACGACAGGAGGGTCACACGCCTGGGGCACGTCGTCGTCGGAGTCGTACAGAGGATGGGTGTCGATGAAGTCGCGCGTCGCCGTCAAGAGGTTCTGAAACACGTCCCGGTACATCAGGACGAACTCCTCGACGTCCTCCTCCTCCAGGATCGCCTGACAGTCGTCGAGATGGAGATACGCCTCCTTTCTCTCTCCCTTCCTCGTCATCTCGTAGCAGAGACCGAGGCTGACGACGAAGATGAGCCAGTGACCTTCGTCCTCGTCTTTACGTGACTTCTTCGACGTCATGGAGGCGATGATTTCTTCACTGGTCTTGGCCGGGTTCGTCATCCGCCACTTGAAGGGGGTCTCGAGGAGGTGGTCGACGATTCTCTTCTTGTGGTCGGACGCTACCTCTTTGCCGGGATCCGCGTGGTCCCGGATGTCCATGGCACTGAATGCTTTGATTGTCGACGTCGCCATTGTTTATGCTGATTTGACTCTCTTCTGAATGGACGAGAGAAACAACCAACATTTTCATCTTTAGGGCCGGTCTTTCAATGCCTTGCTAACTTTTATACAGTCAATAGGACTATATTGCCATGGCAACAACCAATGACATTCCTAGAATGACTACTATAACTAACTGTTAAGAGCTAATTGAGACTTTAGCAGAGTATTGAAAGACCGGGCCTTAGTCACTCTTAGTAGCATTAGGCTACCAATCATATCACCTTACTTCTTGGGATGCACTCCGTATGTTATGCTTTCCACCTATACCTATTATACCTAGGTACGTTCCTATTTGATTTGTGTACCATCTACAGCGGTGAATAACGTAAATCCCAGGTATAGGTACCGACGTAGATAGGTGTCAATGCAAAGCTGTACTGCGTACCTATATCTAATGTAGGGTAGTAGGTGCCTTGAAAAAATAAACTTTTCTTCTTCCAAGCACATTTCTAATCGTGTCACGTAACTTCCCCTGAAGTTGAAGTTTTGGCAAATTGACTTTTTGACATTCATTGCTGCCTAATTACAAGATTAACGACTTAGAACTTTGTAGTAGAAGATGCAAGAAGTTTCTCGCAAGAACTACGGCGAAATACTGGTAGGTAATCCTTATCTGACAAATATCGTTTTCTACTCATTACGTTATCATGTTTATTATTTACATTTTAGGTAAAAATTCTAAATGAAAAGGCAAGAGGATGCATATTTTGTGTGAACTTACCACCACTGTCAGAAGCAAGATCCAGTCCGAGGGTTTATCGCAATTGTTTTTTCTCATTCAAATTACGATCACTGCCACTTGATTGTGACTCCAGTTTTCCAAGGTAGGTGTTATCTAATAAGTGCAACAAGATTTAGCCATTCGTCTGACAAAATGGCGGCTGGGTAGGGATTACATTTTAGAATAACTAAAAAAATATCAAATGTAAACAAACAACTAACAATTAAAATATAACTAAATATAATCTTTATCATATTGAAATGATATGGATACTAAAAGTGAGAATAAATGTAGGTATATGGGCAAAGGATAACTACTAATCTACTTTTAATCTTATATAATTTTATAGTGTATATTATGCTGGAGCCCTAAACGTCCGCCATTGCACTAACCACATTAGAGTGTTAATTGTTTTCTTCAATAGGATTAGGTCTCAATATATTTCATAACGTTGAGGCAAAAGTAAATTATTTAGTATCTATAGGTAGTGGTGCGGTCTCACCACTCTGCCAATTGTTACCAAGTTGTTACTTATAATAAGTAGCACGTACTTAGTACTTTTGCACAAAATAAAAGCAGTTCATTTAGAGGTTACCAATGTGTGAAATTAACATTAAAATTCACATTTTTTATTTTTTATTTCAATTAATGCATACAAATATAATATTATTAAACAATAATGTATACCTCATTTATAATAACTATAATAGTGTTTATCTCATGATCTCCAATGGAGGTTCAACGGCATCAATTGTAAGATCTGCTTCTATGCTTCATGGATGATAAACTACGCTATTAGGGTTGGGGACTTGGTGTAGCTGTAGAGCTATGTTAAATGACATGATGCCTTGTTGTGATATCCCCTAGATACAGATACAGTTAACAATAGTACATTTTCACTTATGTTCAAAATTAGTTATGAAATTTGGTTAGAAAACTACTAGTAGTGAGGGCTGTTAGCACATACATTTGCCAAAATAGTGCAAAATGTGATACTAATTTTTCCTTTGGCAGTCTTATAGGAAATTTTCCGCTCTTTCATAATTTCGATATCCTCAAAAAATCGGGCGGCAATTTTGGGCCCCAGGGATGTCCAAAGTGCCAAAAAGTGTGTATTTCAGTGAAATTATAAAACTTTTGTAAATTTATTGTTCTTGTATAATAAACGATGTGCCAGGAACGTAAGATAAAAAAATAAAAATTCTAGGCCTAACGAAAGTTGTATTTATTCAAGAAATTAAAGATGTCGGCGAGTAAGCTCTAAAATAGCCATTCCATTTTCAGGGAATTCGTGTTTCAAGGTTGCAGTTGCTTATGTATGTTCATATTATGGACTTTTAACTTAAAAATCGATGGGTCACGAAATTAACCCTTTGGGGGGTGGGGGGTGGAGCCCTAAAGGTTTCGATGTGTATACAATAGCCCACACTAGCTAGATAAAAATGGTTCCATGCACATACTAAAGAAAATGTGATTACTTCAAAAAAAAAACGAGAACTCAAAATATTGCCGCCATCTTGGATAAAAAGAGCTTATTTTTCTTTTTTTTTTCAATTTCAGTACGTTCTCCATACAATACGAAAAAGTTTATTTGACATAAAATATAGCACTAATTCTAATAAAGACATTTGTAATTTGCATATTCTATGTATCTCCAACCGTTCTCCCTAAAACTTCATTTGTGTGTTGATAAAATGTCACAAGATAGGGATTTTAACATGTAACTAGAGAGCCCCGCCAAGTAATACATGACCCAATAAGCTCTCTTTCTGGGCAAGGCAATGCATAACTGAAGATCAGTGTTGAATCCAGACATTTTTCTCGGGAGGGGCACTTGAATAGTTGGGGGTGGCAATTTTTTGTGGTTCTTATTTGATGTTGGGGGGGGGGGGGGGGGGGGAAATTAATTTATGAATATGCTTGTAGTTGTACAAAGCACAAAGCAATACGTAATATATTTTGAAAAGTCACAGTGAAAAACAGGGGGTTCGGGGGCATAGACCCCGAGAATTTTTTTTATCAAGGTCATTCGTTTAGGTACAATTTTGAATCACAGTGTATAGCTATTTTGGGGAACTATAAATTGCAAAATATCCAAAAAATGGTCTAAGAGATTTAATAATAGGTACATTTATTGAACTTATCAGGATATGCATGTCCGGGGCGCATAGCCCCGGAAAAGTTTTGGAATTTTAACTCAATTCTAACCGTTTTGGAAGGTTTTTGACATGATCCGTCTATTTTTACGTGTTTTTTTCACATTTTTATTTTGAAGGTATTTTGAATAGGTATTTGTGCCGGGGGGGGCACATGCATACCTCGGGGGGGGGGGGGGGGGGGGCACTGCCCCCCCCCCCCCCCCCGAGGTATGCCTGGATTCAACACTGCTGAAGATGGACCACCATTAAAATAAAACTACTCTGATATGCTGGCAAAGAATTGTCTCTCGTGATAATTTTTTTCAACTCACGGAATGACCGAACATAAATGCAAATCAAGGCTTTTTTATAGTTATATCTGTGGAAGGTGCATACTAACCCCACACTAACCCCAATGCACACCTGTAGTGTACAATGTAAATTAGAAAAAAAGAAACCATGTGTAACTATTTTTAAAATATTTAAATATATCGTGAATAACTCAATATTATTATTTTAAGCATTTTAAGCATTATAAAAATATGAACAGTACAACTCAATGTTAAATAAAAACAAAAACTTCAGTTGCATGTAGATATAGATATATGGTATATAGAATTAAAATGATTTTATAATATTTGAAACACAACAGAATAAAATGTATCTATGTGATGATCGAATTCAGGTTCCAAAATTTTATTTAATCGAATCCGTTTACAATTGAATTTTTGTGTCAGGAGATGTACATCATAGTCTAGGGTATTCTTCTCCGCAACCGATCAACGCGACTGGCCAAGTCCATCACGGGGGGGGGGGGGGGGGGGGTCAAAATAAGAATAAATATTTGAAACTGAATTAAAACAAATAGGCGTGATTGATATTAAAATGGAATATGATTTGATTTGCAATTATGATGAACGAAAAGTGGTATCGAGATTTAATCGAAGTTCGTCACTTTTTATGTAATAACTTAAAAAATTAGGAAATTTTCAATATACAATTTTATGCATGTTTCCACTTTCTAACTTATCATGATTATTTAATCGTTCGCATATTCTCTGCACACATGAAAACATCAACGAACGATTCAGTATTAGGTATGTAGGTGTACCAATTAAAATCTTTTGATAAAATGCTAAGTTGTGAAGTAAGCAGAAAATATATGTTCTTGCTTGCTTGATATTTGTTTATATAGTCATATCAAATGAGAGACGTAATATTGGAAATTAGGTCCAATATCAAAAGGTAACAATAAAATACGTTCTGGACAGAAATGTTCCCTTGTGCCGCCCCCCCCCCCCCCCCATAACCCACTCCAAAAATTTCAGCATTTATGAAATGTTGGTTTGCCATGATTATAGTCAAGGTCTCCAGTGGAAATTCCAATATTTTCTTCACTGCCAAATAAATTCACTCCTACATTTGGAAAGTTTCGAAAAAAGTGACTTTTTCAATGACGATTTGGTTTATATTTAGTATCTCTCTAAATACTTATCGGATTCAAACGAAACTTTTTGCTTGCCAGTTCGCTTGAAATTATGTACAGGAAAAGTCATTTTTCGTTGAAAATTGTGCTAAATTCGCGATGTCTATAGGAATCCTGCTCGTGACGTCATCTCTCCAAGGTCTCTAGAAATGTTGCAGTGAGCCATCTAGCGTTAAAAAGTAACAACACTGCCGTGGTATATCTCAATCTTTTCTGGCCAATGAAAGAAAATTAGAACAGCTCCAGAGCCTTCTTGACAGTCAGTTAGTCACTGACCAAGGTCCACAGATTCAAAGCGTCTACCACTGAAGCCGCCATATTAAATCATGTTGTCATAACAACCAAGGTAAACACTTTCTCACGCAGGATGCCTATAGACTTGAATCGTAACGCAACTTCCGATCTCAACAAGGTTCCTCACTCACTACTAATGGCTAAACTGGGGACAGTGATAAACAACAAAAGGGTGATGAACTGGGTTGGCGACTTTCTTGACGGCCGTGTGCAGAAGGTGAGAGTAGGAAATGATAGAGTCAAGAGAGCAAGCTGTTACATCAGGTGTTCCCCAGGGGAGTGTGTTGGGACCTCTTCTCTTTTTGATTTACATAAATGATATTAAGAATGGACTTACTTCACGCACAAGACTCTTTGCAGATGACTGCGTAATTCTGCGATCTGTTCAAAGCAGTGATGATATTGAGGAACTTCAATCAGATCTTGTGAAAGTAGAAGAATGGGTAAAAGAAAATCGAATGGGACTTAATGTAGGCAAGTGTCAGGCAATGTGCTTTTCCACCGAACGCAATGCTACAAAGCTACACCTTCTTCTCAGGGGGAAACCCTTAGAGGTGGTAAAGGAGTACAAGTATCTTGGAGTAGTCCTTAACAATAAGATGAGTTGGGCTCCGCAAGTAGAAAGAGTCGTGACTAAATCTACAAAATGCATAAACTTTGCTATGAGAAACCTTCGTGGCACAGATAACAGATCGGCACAGATCTGTGCCGTCACTCTATTTATTACGATTGAACACCATATTTAAATTTCACTGAATGATTTTGATATGAGCCTTACGTCATGGCGTATGAATACATTATGTCATGTTGGCGGTACTATTCAAATTTTGAAGAAGCATAAATTCAATATACAGGTGGCCGTGACTTCATCAATTGTTTTTTTTTCAACTCAGATAATATCTGTACAAGTAAGAATAATATACATTTGATAATAGTATTTCACAACCTATATTACAATTAGAAGAGTAGCTTTTCCTGAAATCTATTTTTTACTTGCGCATGCAGACAATATTGATATCGTGAACATTTTAGTGGAAGCAAAATTTAAATATGGTGTTCAATCGTAATAAATAGAGTAACGGCACAGGCGAGTAGGCAATGTTTCGTGATGTGTAATTGATACTAGGAAGAAATGTGGTAAAAATAAGGAATACTCGTCAGCTAGAATTGCAGGTATGTGATTATTTATTTCGTATTGTCCAGTTTAATGTTGTCTGACAGTCGCCATGTGGTCGATGTTTTGCCGTATTTCGCCCCCCACTTTTTGGGTTCAGGGAAGCATTTTCATTACAGTCATTACAAAGTGTCATATGAAACATTGAGGAGCAATCTTTTATGAACACTTCAGTTCAACCCGCATTATTGTATCTAGTCACACTGGAGAAAGATATTCGATTGAAAAGTGACCCTTCAAAACAAAATGGCGCTCTCCTTGGGTTTTGGTGATTGCCATTGCATTGTGAACTATGACGTAGGGTAGAGTGGCCTTAAGAGATCAGAAAAGGCGATGTTTTTCACGAATTACTCGGTAAATACTGAACAGAATGTCGCGAAAGTGTTACTATCACAGCCTTCTCGACAGTCACTTCGTTCTCTGGGTAGCTGCCTGCCGACCGCCGATGCAAACTATGACGTCATCGTGTTCTTGCACGCTCGGGAGCGCTACTCCCGGCGGGGGTGGCAATAAAATGTACTATTGGTTAGTTCATTTTATTGCCACCCAGCCTGGAGTAGCGCTCCCGAGCGTGCAAGAACCCGATGACGTCATAGTTTGCATCGGCGGTCGGCAGGCAGCTACCCAGAGAACGAAGTGACTGTCGAGAAGGCTGTGGTTACTATAAATCAAGTCACGTAATTTTGTACATTACTGGAGAGTTTCAACTTGATCGGTGGAAAATTCAAGATTTGTATAAAGAACCAAATTTTCAGCCACGTTGCTACGGGGACGACGTTCTTCTCTTTTAAGCGTATTATAGAAAAGGATTTTAGTTCAGGAGGCGGTGACTCAATACCTTTGCAGTGAACAAGGGATGAGCAAAGTAGCCAATTTATCATCAATTTTTTCAACTGCTGTGCGCAAAATAACGAAACATAAACGCGTCTCATCCAAGATGGCGGCATAATTTTAGGATCTCGTGATTTTTTTCGAACAGAGCACAGTTTTATTAGTGTGTGCAAGAAATTATTAGTCTCTATCTACTATGGATTATTTTACACACATCGAAACCTTTAGGTCTCCACCCCCCACCCCCCAAAGGGTTAATTTCGCGATCCAACGATTTTTAAGTTAAATGTCCATAATATGAACATACATAAGCAACTGCAACCTTGAAACACGAATTCCCTCAAAATAGCGGCTATTTTAGAGCTTACTCGCCGACATCTTTAATTTCTTGAATAAATACAACTTTCGTTATACTTAGAATTTTTATTTTTTTTATCGTACGTTCCTGACACATCGTTTATTATACAAGAACAATAAATTTACAAAAGTTTTATAATTTCACTGAAATACACACTTTTTGGCACTTTGGACAGCCCTGGGGCCCAAAATGGCCGCCCGATTTTTTGAGGATATCGAAATTATGAAAGAGCGGAAAATTTCCTATAAGACTGTTAAAGGAAAAATTTGTATCACATTTTGCACAATTTTTGTGCTTACGTCCCTCACTATAGACACATTTGACTTTGAGGAGTCTGAAAAAATGTCACATGTCCGGACTTCCTCTTTGTTGAGAAATAAATTGTAAAAGAGTAAAATTGAGCAAACAAAAATATGTTGTCTGAATATGTGCAGATAAATCTTGATTTGGAATACTGAGCACGTGTCTTCCTTAATTTTGTAAATTGTTCTCAAAAATACTGATAGCATTTTGATATTAGATCATACAAAACTTATATTTCAATTTTGCTAGCCCCACAATGCAAGTATTCTTCCCATTTGCCGGTCAAAAGTGTACACACAACCACAATTCTTTCAGTTATCTATTATCAGATACAAGAAAACTACCATGAATTATGAAGTAAAATCAAGAAACAGTAAATCGAGGCAAAATTAATATCAGAATACAATAACGCAGTAGCCCAAAACTTACATTTTACAAAATACCAATCGATTTCGCGTTTCAGTTTTTAGGGCCGAGCCACAGTTAGTTATAGTAAGTGAGCTCCTAGCTGGAAAACTCGGTGTATGTCCATTATATACGGCAGTTTAATTCTAGAGCTTATTTCCTCAGTTTAAATTAACCTCAGGTATAGAGCCTAGAGAGCTCTCTAACTTCAGGCTACATTGGCTGCAGTATACAATTATAACTCACCACACTTCCCAAGTGGAGCTGGCGCTAACTGAATCTCAAACTAATGGTTAAGTATATCTGATTAGATCCGAAGAAATTCACGTATCCGAGAGTGTACTTAACCTGGCTGGTGAACTATGACCTCGCATTGCAACTGATCACTGCTGGAATCTGACCTCTGGATCTGTGGACTGCTGACCACCTGTAACATGTGTCCCAGGGTGTACAGTTAGACTAACTCAAGGAAGGTGAATTTTAGACCAGACTAACTTCTGGTCGTCAATTGTTCATTTACAGTCGCATGCTCAAAAGAATTTCCAGATTTACCCCCTCTGTTACAGCCACTACCTGTATAGACGCTCGGCAGGGTATCTCCTAGAATAAAGACCAGACTATCCATGCAGCTCAACACGCGGCGCTGTGACAGCCTGTGGTACTAGTCTTGAGAGTGACGATGGCTCACACAGACGACCTATTGGGTTAAGCTTCTATCTAGCGAAGACAATTACTACTGGCTTTCTAATTCTATGGTCGAACCTTTGAATGCCTGTTACATTCACATAAAGCGTGATTTACTTATTATTATTTTCTTTTGATAGATATTTGAATATGATCTTGTTCAATTGAGTTGTGTACACGCATATTTTCTATCATGATTGACTCCTCAGTATATGAACAGATTATAAGAAGGTCTGGGTAAGGTGAGAGAGCGCGTGCTGCTCTTCAATTGTGTTCTGTTATTGTGAGTAGAAGACTCAAGAACACACTTTGAAGAACCCACGCGTCCCGTTACCTTAAGTCCTCATCGCCGCTCCACTCTAGGGTGAGGTCTGCAAGTTACGACCTCATGTGACTCGACTCACCCTGCGCGGCTGAGACGAGCGTCGCGGCGCCCTGTGACGTCGTGCAGGACGCCGCAGCAGCCGGGCCGTGCCGGAGTCAGCAGGCACCACCTGGCGGACACCACGGGAATCAAGACACCACGAGAATACAGGTGAACAATAGGGATCTCTCTAGTTGTAGAATTAATTTAAAAACTTGAAATCTTGAAATGGATGTAGACAAACCAAAATTTATTATTCTGTTTCAGTTTTCAGTTTCAGTTTCTTTATTTGTATATAATAGTTACACAAAATGGCGGCATTCAGTGTTCGACTCTATAGGAGCCCCATCCTGATCTTCCATGAATTGTGACAAGGAAACTTTATTCCAAGTCTGAATAAAACGAGCAAATTTTCGAACGCTCGAAATCGAGCCAATAGATCTCTGACGTCATGAGGCAGTTATGAACACAAAAACACAATTTTAAATCTGATGGCTTGTTGCAAATAACATTGCTGTCTATACGTCATCAGGTTTAAAACAACTCGTTCTGTTTTTACAGACTAAATGCTAGTTGATATTTCAATGCCAGAGTTATCAAGGAAAATGTCGGACTCGAGAGTAAAACATAATGTTTCCATGGATTATTTGGGATATAGTTTTAGAGCTTGCCTCTTGCATTTTATACAACACCGTTCTATCCCAATATACGACTATAAATGCTTCCAACGCACGTTCCAAAGCAAATGGAAACCCAAATACCCGAATTATACGATATACGATATTACAGAAAATAGATTGAGGTTGCTCACCTGCAGGACAGTGTGCAGCAGCTTGGGGGTTGTTTGCTGTGGCGATGACGTCACTCCGCCGTCAAGCCAGCGGTCGTATTCGTCCTCCGTCTCCACCACCTCCTGCACACGCGCAGTGTTGGCGCGCACCAGAGCCCTGTGACGTCACACCATTGCATTCACTCCTTGTCAGAGCCCTGTGACGTCACACCATTGCATTCACTCCTTGTCAGAGCCCTGTGACGTCACACCATTGCATTCACTCCTCGTCAGAGCCCTGTGACGTCACACCATTGCATTCACTCCTTGTCAGAGCCCTGTGACGTCACACCATTGCATTCACTCCTCGTCAGAGCCCTGTGACGTCACACCATTGCATTCACTCCTTGTCAGAGCCCTGTGACGTCACACCATTGCATTCACTCCTCGTCAGAGCCCTGTGACGTCACACCATTGCATTCACTCCTCGTCAGAGCCCTGTGACGTCACACCATTGCATTCACTCCTTGTCAGAGCCCTGTGACGTCACACCATTGCATTCACTCCTTGTCAGAGAGCTACTGTCAAGTAGGGTGCTGGAAACTGTACTGTTGACGCGTCATAGCTGTAACGTTACCTGCGCAGTCAAAACGCACTGCTCGTATGTGCTCTATTCCTGACGAATGATACCAATTGACGACCTAACGTACCATCTGAAAGACGGTGTGACATTCACAGCACGGGCCTTTACAACCCGCGCCGTCGAGGGACTGATAACAAGTGGAATGAGGTCGTCACACTAACCTTAAACAACCTAGTCTCTCTGGCCCAACGGCAGCAAGTAACAGGCCAGAGTTGAACGGTCACCCATCCAACTACTGACCAGCTCAATGTTGCTTAACCTCGGTGATCTGCCGATAACCGTGGTATCCAATACACCAGCCGTTGGGTTGCGTTTTGACTGCGCAGGTTAAACGTAGGAACATTGCAGTTCTGAGTCTGACGCGTCCATTGCAAGATGAGTTTCCAGCACCGTCTTCCCATTCAGTTCCTGCAGAACTAATCTCTGATAACCAGAGAAAGATTGGAAAACGGAACAAAATTTGAGCTAATTGCTCAGTTCTCCAACTCCTGCGTTCAGATCGCGCAATTGCGGAGTTTTGAACTGCGTATACGTACCTAATGCTTACGACAAGACGGAGCGTGTGGCCATCCATAAGCTACGGACCGTAATATTTAAACCCTTATATTAACAACATGGTGATAGACAGAACCAACCAACCTCATTATGATATCATAATTTGGAGTAATGACGTAATAACTTATTCGTGATCAGAAGTCCTTTATGTTTTCAAAAGTAATTATGCAGTTCATCGAATTAGCTATGTTACCAAGTAGCTATGTCCCTGTGACTCATGTGAAATGTGAACTACGATGTTCGCAGGACTGGTTTGAGGTTATGTACACTCACTGTGCTTTCTCATGCAGGATCTTCTGCGCAGCCGGGTAATGTTCGATCGCCTCCTCAAGGTCAGCCTTGTTCAAGACGAAGATGTTGCTGAAGCCTCGTGACCTGCTCGACAACACACAAGTTGGCCAATCAGAGGTCAACGTTGCATCGCTGGCGGGGAGGCGATTGAACAGAGTTCTGGACTTTGGTATCATTTAACAGTGTTACATCCTTTCACATTGACAAGTTTAACATGCAAATCAGACTTAACAATGTTAATTAGCCAAGTTGCTAGAACTTCGCACAATAATATATAACGGAGTTCAAGGGAACAAGGGATGTACCTGACAGTGGCGGTGTGTCTGTTGCCATGGAACAAGGGATGTACCTGACAGTGGCGGTGCGTCTGTTCCCGCCTCCCTGGTCGCCCAGGAGCGCGATCTCGCCGAACACGGATCCCTCCGACAGTGTTGCCAGCACTTCGTTGCCGCCCATCACCTGCACCTGGCCGGTCTTCACGATATACATCTCCTTGCCAACGTCGCCCTACGTCCCAAGTCAACAGTTGAGAAGACACCACAACTTCTCCATCTCGAGGGGGTGGGCCGGCCCGAGGAGCCCGCGAATTTGGGAAGGGCGTGGGACCAGGTCGACACTGAACTGCATTTAGTTGGGACCAACTGGTAATGTGAGTTGGTCCCTTAAGCTCCACCACCGCGGCAAGCTAGCACTCTATTGGTGAGGCTTTCAACGGCAAAAGGGATTTAAACAGAAGAACAGCTTTGTCCTCAATCTTTTTTGTTTTCATTCAACACATTATACAACTGAAAAAAACACACAGCCCCACAAATTCAAAATAATAGTTTGACTGCTGGGCAGATACGCAAATTATAAAGATATACACATCACGTATCATCAACAAATACACACAACCCAATCTGAGAACCAGTTTTTTCGACTTGTCTGGAGTACGCAAGCGTGTACCTATGATAACCCCCTACCTTCCTAATGACCAGATCCATGGGCAGGAAGATGACTGGTCGGAGTTTCAACACCAACTCCCGCAGAAGCGCCTCGTCGCAGTCCTTGAACAGCTGCACCTTATTCAGTGTCTGGATGTGCAGGTTCAAGGCCACGTCCATCTTCAGTTTGTTGGGAAGATTGCCGGTGATTTGACGCTCGTCTGCGAATACAGTCAATATTATACGGGCGTCTGTTGTCTGGCATTGTGTCAGATCATTTACAATTGTGTTTCTTCCATTATTGTTGCGATGGGATGGGATTAATTTCTTGGAGTGAAACTCGGTCAGTCGATGGAACAGGTAACCTATTTTTGAGATCGTTAATTCCCTTTTTCATTCGGATTCGAGCAGATGTGACGACAAACCGTGCGAAAGGGAATTCTTTTATAACAGCTCGCATGCTCTTTCACACGGGCTGTCGTCACATCTTCTCGATTCCGTATGGAAAACCGACTCGAACGATCTTGTAATGTCCACAGTTCCAAGGTTATACTTTATCGAGAACATTTTTCAGTGATGTTAACGAATTTTTTTTATCGATCGTAAGAGTTTGAGTGTGAAAGTTGGAATGAACCCCACCTAGAGTGCGCTGCTGCGTCCACGTGAAGGTGAACCAACGCTTGACGCGCTCCTGCAGTTCCAGTGGCAGGTTCTGGCGACGCATGTACTCCAGAGTGCCGTCCACGATCTGCCGGTACTCGTTCTGCACGCCGGTAGCCGACGCCACTATGTCCCGCATCTGCGCACAAACATCAGTCATATCATGCGCGTAATCCGCACTAGAGAGCTCAGGCATCTTCTTGTAGTCGTTCTGTACAACGACCGTGGATATTTTGGCATCAGTCGATCGATAAGTCTTCACGAGAAAAACATAATTAGACACGACGTAGACGATCGACGTCATTGTCGAGTCAATGCTAATCCCATTGAATAGTTGTCCTATCGACATAATATGTCTCGCGATCTCTACGCTGGTTCACTATTGAAGGACTTATCAGGAGCGACTCTGTGAAGATGGAGAGAATCAAGACACATGGATCAGGAGAGTCACTGCCACTGAGACGCAGACAACTGCAAGACCTACTTGACTGATGAGCAGCGCGAACACGAACACTCCCTGCAGCCAGTTCCACGTCATGAACACAAGCTCGATGTTGTTCTCGGGCTTCGCGTTCTTGCCGATAGATGTTGCCGTCTTCGTGGAGAAGAAGAAGCAGCGGATGTAGCTGCAAATCATGGACAAAATCAAAATCAACGACATCGGAAATCCATTTTAAATATCTTATCTTTGAGGTACATTTGAAGTGACTTCCTAAAGTTGATAACGGATGTATAGGATAAGACCACGGTTCTCAACAGATCTAAGCAACATTGAACGGGGTCGTTGGGCCAGAGAGACTGGGGTGTTCGGGGGTTGGTGTTGCGACTTCCCTCCACCTGTTATCAGTTTCTCGACGACGCGGGTTGTGGAGGCTTGTGCTGAAAATATTACACCGTCCTTCGGATGGGACGTTAAGACGTTGTCCCCCTTGGTATCTTTCGTCAGGAGTAGGCTACATGCCGGTTACCGGGTTTCCTCCAATCCATTTACCAGTATTGGGGAGGGAACTTTTAAAAAGAACGCGTTCCTAGGAACGCGTTACTTTTTTTGCGAACTTTTGAGCGAATGCGTTCTTTTTTGTATACAAAGAACGTTAACGTCAAACGTTCGTTTTAACCACGAACGTTACGATCAATTTCGCTCTTTCCTACTGAGCACTAAGCCGTCGAATCGGAATAAAGTCCGAGCCGATCCGAAGATTTCCCAAGTTTCTTTAACTCTGAGCGTGGATTGGTTACTATGGCGAGGGTAGTTTGAGGCAGGTGTGGAAGGGGAAGTAGGGGCCCCTCTTAGATTCTTCCCAGTTCCAAAGTTTCACGCGTAGTTAATTATCCCAGAAAAAAACACTCCGTGTAAAAAAGGCAGCCAAGTCTCTTTACTTTAAAAAAATTCAACACCGAAAAGGAGTGATATCAAAAAAGGAGCCAAGTCAATGACATTTCCAAATATTTAATCGTATTTTTGAAATAAAAGAATAAACACCGAGAAATACTTTACAAAAGGACTTGGCGCATCGTTTTTTTAAAGACCTCATTCAATACTAAAAGTGGAAAGAAATTTAAAGTAGGTACATTTTCCTCTTTCTATTAGAGCCAGAAACTATGAATCAAGCTACTTTTAGTAATGGCTATTTTATAGTTTTGTCAATGGCGATAGTAGAAAGATTTCATGCTGTAATAGATAAGTAATATAAGGGTGGAAGAATTAAATAACAATTGGAAGTGGGCTCATACATATTCTTATAGCACTGTTAATATGGTGATATTAGAAGGGTATCTTTTCATAATTTGATCTTGACTGAAGGAAATCATGAAACGTTGTCAAATAATTACGAACTGTCTTTGGAACACTATTATATATTTTTGAAGTGTCAAGTGTATAAAGTTAAAATTTTTAATAGAAATTCAATGTGACTATGTACTTTGTGAAATGTTTTGTTATAAAATGTGGATTAATAGAAATGTATTTCATGATGAGAAGGTTTAACGCATGAGACTTAATTATGTTGACCACGAAACAATATTACGAAGATAACTAACTATTGTGTATTTATAGAAAACATAGGCAACAAGTTTTATCGCGTACGTACATATTCTAATAGATAATATTTTACAGTAGGTATATGTATAATATGTAATTGAAAGATGTTTCCCTATTATTCTAAAAATTCTAAATTACGGTTGTATATCAATGGCATATGCTTATGAATCAAAAAATGAATTTAAAAAACGATGCGCCAAGTCCTTTTGTAAAGTATTTCTCGGTGTTTATTCTTTTATTTCAAAAATACGATTAAATATTTGGAAATGTCATTGACTTGGCTCCTTTTTTGATATCACTCCTTTTCGGTGTTGAATTTTTTTAAAGTAAAGAGACTTGGCTGCCTTTTTTACACGGAGTGTTTTTTTCTGGGATATCACTTCTTTTGTTAGTTTATTCATACAGCTTGTAGCACATGTCCGAGCAGGGACTAATTTCTTTAAAAAAATACGCCTCAACCGATTTGCTTACTAAGAAAAGTTGCGTTTGGTATAAGATGAAAATGATTATCCAAGAAGAATAGCTTAAGTTTCGTTATAATCGATCCAGCCGTTTTCGATATATGACGTCACTTCCGGTTTTGAAATAGCGGCCGAAAATAATGTCGTCTTGAATTCATTTAGTCCTACATAATTGCACAATTTGGTTGCAATCGGTACAGACGATTTCGATATATGACGTCACTTCCGGTTGAACCAATGGCGGCCGAAAATAATGTCGTCTTTTTATCCATAATTATAAGTCCTACATATTTCCAAAATTTGGTTGCAATCGGTACAGACGTTTTCGATATATGACGTCCCTTCCGGTTTTAACAATGACGGCCGAAAATAAAGTCGTCTTTAATTCATAATTTTTAGTCCTCCATATTTCCAAAATTTGGTTGCAATCGGTACAGACGATTTCGACATATGACGTCACTTCCGGTTTTAACAATGGCGGCCGAAAATAATGTCGTCTTTAATTCATAATTATAAGTCCTACACATTTCCAAAATTTGGTTGCTATCGGTACAGCCGTTTTTGATATATGACGTTACTTCCGGTTTTAACAATGGCGGCCAAAAATAATGTCGCCTTTAATCCATAATTATAATTCCTACATATTTCCAAAATTTGGTTGCAATCGGTACAGCCGTTTTCGATATATGACGTCACTTCCGGTTTTAACAATGGCGGCCGAAAATAATGTCGTATTTCATTCATAATTATTAGTCCTCCATATTTCTAAAATTTGGTTGCAATCGGTACAGCCGTTTTCGATATATGACGTCACTTCCGGTTTTAACAATGGCGGCCGAAAATAAAGTCGTCTTCAATTCATAATTATTAGTCCTTCACATTTCCAAAATTTGGTTGCAATCGGTACAGCTGTTTTCAATATATGACGTCACTTCCGGTTTTAAAAATGGCGGCCGAGAACACTGCAACCTTGAATTTATAATTATTTACAAAGTAGGTTTACTAAATATCTATTTAAAAGTATAAAGTGGTGAATTTTGTGTCAATTATCATATTTATGACGTCATTTAGCATATTTATGACGTCATTTCCGGTATAGGTAATAGGAAAACAATCTAGTTGATACTTTATGAACGACCATCTGAATTCATAATCCCTATATTTCCGTAAAATCGGTCTTGCCGTATGTAATATATGACGTCACTACCGGTTTCATTTAGTGGTTCCTGCCGCCATTTCCGGTACCGTTAATTTGTTTATTCATTTTTCACAATTGAGTTTCAAAAAAAGTTGCAGAATGAATACGCAGGAGCTAGTTCAGTTGCAAACGGTACAGGCGTTTTAGATATATTACGTCACTTCCGGTTTCAGGAATGGCGGCCGAGAACACTGCCTCCTTGAATTTATAATTTGTATTGTCTATGTTACAATGTAAGTTACTTATGTATGTATTTTAAGTATAATTTGTTGAAATAAGTTAAATATTGCGTATTTATGACGTCACTTCCGGTTCAGAAAATAAGAAAATAATAATTTTTTTATTGATACTTCATATAGATGACCGTCTAAATCGAATGGCGCTAATTTCGTTCTAATCGGTCCAGACGTTTTTGAGATATGACGTCACTTCCGGTTTAAAAATGGCGGCACAAAAAATCACAAGAGGCAAGGTATCATCAGACGCCAAAAGTGCATATGTGGTAAAAATTTCAGTTTGATCGGTTCAGCCGTTTAGGCTGTGGCGGTGATAGCAACGTTTCCTGATATCTGAATCATCATCATCAGATAGCTTTTAAAAGGGGTGTAATTTCACTGTTTTCACGGCCCTCTAGCACCCAAACGGCATAACGTATTCTTCCCAAATTTGGTATATGTTGTCAGGTGGGCCATAGCTCGAAATTAAGTTATTTCGCAACAATGTGAGATTTCCCAATTTTGAGATCCAGTAGGCCGAAAATGCCATGTTGTTGCTTACAGTAAAAGTGTTTCGTCTGCTCCTCAGTTTATTAGGCATTTACGGTATGTTGAGTGAGTGTGAGTGTATAGTACGACTTGGCTGGGTGGAGCGACCGCTCCACTAGATATAGTTAATTTTTTTTCAAAAGAACTTTTAAAAGAACTTATATTTGTTTTTTTAAGGAACGTGAACTTTTACTACACATGCTTAAAATAAAGAACTTGAACTTTTAAAAAGTTCATATATTTGGACGTGAACTGAACTTTTAAAAAGATCGTTTTAAAAAGGAACTTCCCCAACACTGCCATTTACTATACATTGCATTGCATCCTCAAAGTGGAACCTCGGCTCTGTTGAGTTGAGAATATGATTTACTAATAATTGAAGTAATTTATAACATCTGATGATGACATAATCTCAATTCGGATTTAGGAATGGCCTTGGTACAAGGGATGCCTTGTTCTGCATGCAAGTATTAGTGCAGCGTTGTCAAGATATGAATATGGACGTTTATGCTTGTTTCATTGATAATGAGAAAGCGTTTGATAAGGTCAAACACAGGAAATTAATGGAGCTATTGCATAACATTGGCTGGACAGAAGAGATATTCGTATCATAGCAAATATGTATTGGAATCAGCAGGCAGTCTTGAAAGAAGTTGAAGAGAGCCTTTCCGAGGAAGTCCTGATTCGGCGTGGTGTTCGGCAGGGTTGTGTTTTGTCACCGTTATTATTCAATATTTACTCGGAAGCTATACTGGCAGAAGCTTTGGATGGCGCAGTAGAAGGTATCGTCATCAATGGGGAGCTGGTGAACAGTATAAGATACGCCGACGACACAGTCCTGCTGGCTGACAAACTAGGAAGATCTGCAGTCGCTGTTGGAGGAAGTTAGTGTTACAACTAACCACAGCGGTCTTAGCATGAACTTGAAAAATACGAAGTTTATGGTTGTTTCAAAGCTAAGGAACATTGATGCCCAGTTAGTGCTGGATAACGTTGTTATCGAGCGCGTACATCACTACAGATATCTTGGTTGTTGCGTGAACGATCAATGGGAATATACTCAAGAGGTCAAGAGTCGTATCGAACAAGCACGCTCGGCATTCACTAATATGAGGCAACTACTGTGTAATCGCAATCTTAACTTAGATCTGATGATGCGCATGGTCAGGTGCTACATATTTCTCGTATTGTTGTATGGACTTGAAGGTTGGACCTTAAGCAAGTTGCTATGCAAGAGACTGGAAGCTTTCGAGATGTGGGTTTATCGTCGCATGCTCCGAATCTCATGGATGGACAAGGTTAGAAATGTCGAAGTGATGGAACGAATGAATAAGAACTTAGAGGTGATATTTTCCATCAAAAGACGAAAGCTAGAATACTTTGGACACATCATGAGAGGCCATAAATACAAGCTCTTGCAATCTAGTGGAGCGGTCGCTCCACCCAGCCAAGTTGTACTGTACACTCACACTCACTCAACAAACCGTAAAAGCCTAAGAAACTGAGGAGCAGACCAACCACTTTTACTGTAAGCAACAACATGGCATTTTCGGCCTACTGGATCTGAAAATTGGAAAAATCTCACATTGTTGCGAAATACCTTAATTTCGAGTTATGGCCCACCTGACAACATATACCAAATTTGGGAACAATAGGTTATTCCATTTGCAAGCTAGAGGGCCGTGAAAGCAGTGAAATTACACCCCTTTTAAAAGCTATCTGATAATGATGATTCAGATTCAAATTCAGATATCAGGAAACACCGCTGTCACCGCCTAAACGGCTAAACTAATCGATCTAAAATTTTTACCGCATATGCACTTTTGGCAGCTGATGATACCTTGCCCTTACAATTTTTTGTGCCGCCATTTTGAAACCGGAAGTGACGTTACATCTTAAAAACGGATGGACCTATCGGGACGAAACTAGCGCCAAACGATTCGGACGGTCTTCTTTATGAAATATCAATAGTCGAAATAGAAATGTACTATTACCAAAACCGGAAATGACGTCATAAAAATGCCAAATCTGACTAAAATCATTTCTTATAACAATAACTACATATTCAGAAGGCTTATTATGTTGCATAAAATATATAGATACAAATTTTAGGTGGCAGTGAAGTCAGCCGCCATTTTGAAAACCGGAAGTGATGCCATATATCTCGAGAACGGCTGGACCGATTGGAACAAAACTTTCGCTATACTTCATATCATAGCATATTATTTAAAGCATATACATAGTAATTAGCACAACTTTTCTTAGCAACCAAATCACAAAGGCGTATTTTTTAAAGGAATTATAGTCTTTGGTGCAACAATATATGTCACAAGTGTAAGAATAAACTAAAAAAAGGAGTGATATCCCCATAAAAAAAACACTCCGTGTAAAAATACCAGCCAAGTCTCTTCAACTTAAAAAAAATAGAAGAAATCTAAAAATTCAGCACTGAAAAACAGTGATATCAAAAAATTGGCCAAGTCAAAACTTTCATAAAATAATGTCGTGGACGTTTTCGGAACCATCTTGTAATGACATGGCAGTGGTGACGGTTTGTTTCGTTGGAGGTGCTGGTGGCCCTGATAAGGGCCGTTCGCGACGTTTCGAAGGATGTACTTCCTTCATCTTCTGGCGGTTGACTGCGAAGATGTTGCTGGCAGCGCGGTCTCTTATTCGTTTTCGGGTTGGTCTGGTTTCCCGTTGGTGGAGAGTGGACGACTAATCGCAGAGGTGGAATTTGCGACTGTTTTCATCCTTCATTTCTTTAGTTGGGCGCGCGCTCTACTGCGGGTCAGACGTGCCGGCTGGAGCGCTCCTGTCGGTGCCCGCGGCGGCCGCTCGGTGTTCCTCAGCCTTCCCGCGAGGCTCGTTCCGGAATAAGAGACCGCGCTGCCAGCAACATCTTCGCAGTCAACCGCCAGAAGATGAAGGAAGTACATCCTTCGAAACGTCGCGAACGGCCCTTATCAGGGCCACCAGCACCTCCAACGGAACAAACCGTCACCACTGCCATGTCTTTCATAAAATACTTGGCGCATCGTTTTTCTAGGGATAGATATATTTTATGTATAGATGAGTATATTTGATTTCCGGCCTACTTCTTTACTATTTATATGCACGATGCGCCAAGTATTTTTTGAAAAGTTTTGACTTGGCCAATTTTTTGATATCACTACTTTTCAGTGCTGAATTTTTAGATTTCTTCTATTTTTTTAAGTTGAAGAGACTTGGCTGGTATTTTTACACGGAGTGTTTTTTTATGGGGATTAGTCTTACAAGGGAAGATTGAGAGACAGCGTAGACCTGGCAGGAGGAGGACTTCATGGCTCAAGAATCTCAGGGATCGGTTCGGGCTGAGCACGGGCAGTGTTGGGTAGGAACGGAACGAAATAGTTCCGTTCCTAGGAACTAGTTCCTTTTCTTAGGAACTATGGAACGTCTTAGTTCCTTTTTTCTAGGGAGGAACTATGGAACGGTTTAGTTCCTTTTTTTGAGGAACTGTAAAGATTTTTGCTAAGTTCCTTTTTTTAAATTTGACTGTACTTTTACTCCAAAAAACTGCATAGAAGCCACATATTTTTTTAATTCTGTCAGAAGTCCTCCTAGCTATTTGGCATCAAAAGTAACTCAAACCAGTCGTCACCTACCCTAACACAATGGACATATTCTATCTACCTGTAGTCGCGTGGCCAAGCCTTCAGACCAAAGAACTCCACTCCTAGTAATGACTCGTGTGCAAGTACAGTGCGCAGGGTAGGCACACAGATTTCAGATCGTCGTCTTTTTAGCTTTTACTTTGTTTCCTTCCTCACAAATTTCCTTTCCGATCAAGGACACATCACATCGCCACTGAATTTTTAGTTTTTACGAATCTTCTTATCTCTCTTATAATCTTTTCGAATCTGCTGTGGTTCAGTGATTGAAATATGGCAGCAAGAGCAAACAAAAATGTGTTCCCATTAAAAAATCGGAGAAAATTTTTCTTTTGGGGAGAAAATAATGTGGGTTCCGAGTGTTCCAATTAAAAAATTCCGATTCCAATTAAAATTACACATTTCTTTAAAAAGGAACTAAAAGGAACTAAGTTCCTTTGATAAAGGAACTAGGAACGGAAAAGTTCATTTCATTTTTGAAGGAACTGGAACTGGAACTAGTTCCTTTTTTCGGCGAGGAACTTGGAACTGGAACTAGTTCTTTTTCAAAAGGATCCTTGTTCAGAGCTGCGGCATCCAAAGATGAAATAGAAAAGATGATCGCCAACCTTCATTAGAAGAAGGCAAATGAAGAAGAAGAAGAAGAAGAAGAAGAAGAAGAAGAAGAAGAAGAAGAAGAAGAAGAAGAAGAAGAAGAAGAAGAAGAAGAAGAAGAGAAGAAGAAGAAGAAGAAGAAGAAGAAGAAGAAGAAGAAGAAGAAGAAGAAGAAGAAGAAGAAGAAGAAGAAGAAGAAGAAGAAGAAGAAGAAGAAGAAGAAGAAGAAGAAGAAGAAGAAGAAGAAGAAGAAGAAGAAGAAGAAGAAGAAGAAGAAGAAGAAGAAGAAGAAGAAGAAGAAGAAGAAGAAGAAGAAGAAGAAGAAGAAGAAGAAGAAGAAGAAGAAGAAGAAGAAGAAGAAGAAGAAGAAGAAGAAGAAGAAGAAGAAGAAGAAGAAGAAGAAGAAGAAGAAGAAGAAGAAGAAGAAGAAGAAGAAGAAGAAGAAGAAGAAGAAGAAGAAGAAGAAGAAGAAGAAGAAGAAGAAGAAGAAGAAGAAGAAGAAGAAGAAGAAGAAGAAGAAGAAGAAATGCTTATAATGATGCAAAGTGCAAGGTTTTGATATTATTGATTGTTGATGTCTCTTGAATCCTGGCCCTCAGGAATGTCTTAAGTTTTAGAGAGTCAATGCCTTGTTTGCTGAACGAACTCACGCGTTTCCCACGCCGTTGAAGACCCAGCCGTTGGAGGCGAGCCCCTCCCAGGCCGAGAACGCGTAGAAGGCGCATGCGTTGCAGTGGATCATGTAGAGCATGTAGAGGATGGTGCGACCCACGCGCACGATGTAGGGCGACGGCAGGAGGCTGTCCAGGCGGCCGTACAGGTCGTTGAACGTCTGAAACTACGTCACGAGGCACACTTGAGCATGTGACTGATGACAACTTCACTTCACGTGCTAAGGACTTTTCAAGATACATTACCAAGAACGCTCGAACTGGTGTCTTATGCGCATGCTCACAAAGCATATCAAACACATTCCTAAATAGGGGTTCAGCTCAAAGGCTGCAATCGCGACTATTCTTGAACTATGTCGTTTTTAAAATAGGTACATGAATGTAAATATGAGTAGCTACCTTGAGTATCCTGGGCAGACGAAGTGC
This sequence comes from Leuctra nigra, assembly GCA_934045905.1. Lineage (NCBI taxonomy): Eukaryota > Metazoa > Arthropoda > Insecta > Plecoptera > Leuctridae > Leuctra > Leuctra nigra. Next base: position 7,050,578 of record OW203762.1, on the reverse strand, counting down.
CACGTGACTTGTACCGACCAGAAGATAGAAGAGATCCAGAGGCAACAGGGAGAGAATGTCCAACTAAAACAGAAGAAGCAACACTGACACTGAATCATGCCTGTCACATGGTATCACTACAATACCCTTAAGGTCACTCATGAGATGTGCTGACCTTGAATTGCAGCTTGTGTTGGTAGTTCTCCAGGGTCAGCTCCGGGATGTCGATCCAGAAGCCTTCGTCCAGGAATTTGAGTCTGGGCTTCACGAAGACGATGTCGACGAGGTAGACGGCGTCGCAGATGTAGTCGACGATGAACCAGAGGAACGTGTTGTCGGCGGTCTGGTACGGGAACGAGCTGCGCATCGGGATGACGACGGCGTTGTACAGGAAGCAGAGGGTCACCAAGCACAGCCATGTTGCGTAGCCGTAACCTACACACAGGCTCTCGTTCCAACACCACCTCAACCGCCAAATGTATGCATTTTCTATAAGTTGAGATATTCGGAGTTTACATTTTGACGCCGTCTTGTTGGCACAATTCAGAATAGCTGTCATAAATGTATATTTGGTTATGCTGATGATATGTTACCTGCAATTGTATACTTGACAAGAAATCCAACGATCAACTTCCATTTATAAGCCAAGTCTGATCTGTCTAATGTGGCTGTTTTATAACCACTTTCGTGTTAAATTCAATTTGGTTTCATTGTTAATATGTACAAAAGAAGTTTAAGAGAGCTATGAGTATCTGCTTAACAATCAGCGACGATTGGCAATGGCCGGGTGTGTATGCAAGGATCGCCGCTATCCCCGCTACCGTATGGCATAGTCATTCAGCTCCTCCTTATCCTAGAATGCAAATGATGGTTGTAATCTGCATACATTTCACTCACCCTCAGGGTCAATGACGTAACGCGGATACTTCAACTTCCTGATGCGTGTCCACAGCTTGCGCATGCGCGGTACCTTCTCCTGCTCCGGGGACTCCCAACTGGTGACCATGAGCGGGGGCGGCGGGGGCGGGGCGGGTTGTCCTGCGCCTCGCTCGCTGCGCGTGGTCGATGGAGTGGGGGGCAGCTCCAGACGCCGCTTGAACTTGTGCGCACGAGCCTGAAAGAGCTGCACCAGACGGCGCAGGCGCGCCAGGATGAATGAGTTGCTGTCGCCGACGTCGAGTCTGAGAAGAAGAAATGTTTCATGGGTTTGAATTAGGATACATTAGATTCTATACAACATCTTTCCTGCATGGCTGTGTATAAAGGAGTCTTGCTTCTGAGGGGGAGTTGGAGGGTGTCAAAACAAGCAATTTTTAGCGTGAAGTCCTTTATGCAATGGCCCCATTCAGTATTCCTATACTCTAATAACAACGTATCCTCTCTCCCTACAAAAATTAACACAAATATGGAATCACTTGAAATGTTTTCACGGGAGAATTGTGATCTTTTTTCTACCTCTTTATTTATGAAATTCTTTATTGTGTCAGGTTAGGTCAGGCGGCTAGTGTTGTTAGGTTTTAATATTGATAATCTATGCAAAATAAAATTGAAATAAAACAAAAATCGACGAAGTGAAAGTGTAGCAATATCTGAATTTCTTCACCTATAGGAACGTTCATCTAGGTTCATCAATATCTTCGGATCTCTCGCTAAAAAAAGATCAGCACTGCCCTCTGGTGGTAGAAATGTGGCACTTGAGTAAGTGGGATCAGCATTCATTCTCCTTAAGAAACGTGTTGAGTTTAGATGCCTCCACATCATACACTATTAAACATAGAACCCTAAAAACTAGCATGAGTATAGAAAAGATTATGTTTTTTCGATCTGTCACTTCACAATTAATCTCCGATTTCAAATTGCAGCGTCATAATCATGCAAACATGAAATTCTTCAGCCAATGGGAGGACAGGAAATGGTTCAACGGACCAATCAGGCGACTCTAGGAAGCTGTATTTACTTCATACAGAAAGTTATTTAATAATCATTTAGATACAATAAATAAAATTGTGAGGCGACAGATCGAAAAAGCATAATCTTTTCTATACTCCTTAAAATTTTTAGGGTTCTATGTTTAATAGTGTGTGATTTGGAGGTATCTAAACTCTACACGTTTCTTATGAGAATAGAATGCTGATCCCACTTCCTCGAGTACACATTTCTACCACCAGAGGGCAGTGCTGATCTTTTTTTAGCGAGATGACTGACCTTGAGCTGCGACTTGCGCTGGTCGGCCGGTAGATGGTGCTGACTGGACTGTCATGGCCGCGGCTTGAACAGCTGAAGTTCAGTTCGTCTCCTGTCAAGGACTCCAAGGACAGCACTGCAGAGTGAAAACATTGCACTCGTCGTTATCATTGACAAAGCAAACATCAGGAGGATTAATTCCTTCTTGAAGAATTGTTATGATAAGGAAAAAGGTAAATAATACTTATGGTGAGGCTATCACATTACATAATTATGTGTTTCAGATGTGCAACAAATGGCTGATTGCTTCAACTCAAAATCAATTTTTTATGGTGTAAATTGCTATGTGAACTAGTAAGGGCCATATGCCAAAAGGCACAGTCTTCCACACTCTGCTAAATCAATTTGATAAGTTTAAACGGTCATTCAAGGAATGTCGTTGTAAGTTGCCATGGCATTAGTCCTAATTAACTGTTTAAAATGTAGCATTGCATCGAAAAACTGATCCTAATTTAAGCCATCTCCACTTGGCATAGGTATTTCGAATGAGGAAATCCGGTACAAGTTTCTGTACTTAACTTTCAGAATATTAGCAAGGTATTATTATATTCTTTTCGTTATGTTTAATTATGTTAAGACGGCTGGGTAGTGAGTTTGACCTTGAAGAGTTTTTTAATCGATTTGTATCAATATCTTTTTCCAGTGTAATTGTTAACAAAATAGGGCTATGGACGTGAATTCAGAACAGTTCAATGAAAATAATTCCATAACTTGTAATGGTTTATTTGATTTACTTTGTCCTACAGGTGTTTAGAACCCGAAAATTTAGTAATTTTCGGGTTCTAAACACCTGTTGGACACAATAAAACTAATAGCTTATTCCAAACTATGAAATTATTTTCATTGAACTGTTCTGAATTCACGTCGAAAGCCCTATTTTGTTAACAATTACACTGGAAAAAAATATTGATAAAAACGATTAAAAAACTCGTCAAGGCCACGCTCACTACCAAGCCCTCTTAATCTTGTTTACTCAAGACCGCTCCTATGACATTTATAGAGTGTGTGCTAAATTTCAGATTTTCCAGACCAAGCTAGAGGTGAAGTGACGCACCTGCAGCTCCTGGATGTGGCGTCGACAAGGATATGACGTCATCCGACGTCGAGGACACCTCGCACCACGAGCCAATGGGAGACATAGACTCCTTGAGCACGGCGTCCATGTTGATTCTCTCGGGGTACACCATGCCCTGCGCACAGGGAACAACTTGACACCATGCCCTGCGCACAGGGAACAACTTGACACCATGCCCTGCGCACAGGGAACAACTTGACACCATGCCCTGCGCACAGGGTACTACTTCACACCATGCCCTGCGCACAGGGAACAACTTGACACCATGCCCTGCGCACAGGGAACTACTTGACACCATGCCCTGCGCACAGGGAACAATTGACACCATCCCCTGCGCACAGGGAACAACTTGACACCATGCCCTGCGCACAGGGAACAACTTGACACCATGCCCTGCGCACAGGGAACAATTGACACCATTCCCCTGCGCACAGGGAACAACTTGACACCATGCCCTGCGCACAGGGAACAACTTCACACCATGCCCTGCGCACAGAGAACAACTTGACACCATGCCCTGCGCACAGGGAACTACTTGACACCATGCCCTGCGCACAGGGAACAATTGACACCATCCCCTGCGCACAGGGAACTTCTTGACACCATGCCCTGCGCACAGGGAACAACTTGACATCATGCCCTGCGCACAGGGAACAATTGACACCATCCCCTGCGCACAGGGAACAACTTGACACCATGCCCTGCGCACAGGGAACAACTTGACACCATGCCCTGCGCACAGGGAACTACTTGACACCATGCCCTGCGCACAGGGAACTACTTGACACCATGGCCTGCGCACAGGAAACAACTTGATCCCATGCCCTGCGCACAGAGAACAATTTAACACCATGCCCTGCGCACAGGGAACAACCTGATACCATGCCCTGCGCACTGGAAACAACTTGACACCATGCCCTGCGCACAGGGAACAACTTGACACCATGCCCTGCGCACAGGAAACAACTTGACACCATGCCCTGCGCACTGGGAACAACTTGACACCATGCCCTGCGCACAGGGAACAACTTGACACCATGCCCTGCGCACAGGGAACAACTTGACACCATGCCCTGCGCACAGGGAACAATTGACACCATTCCCCTGCGCACAGGGAACAACTTGACACCATGCCCTGCGCACAGGGAACAACTTCACACCATGCCCTGCGCACAGAGAACAACTTGACACCATGCCCTGCGCACAGGGAACTACTTGACACCATGCCCTGCGCACAGGGAACAATTGACACCATCCCCTGCGCACAGGGAACTTCTTGACACCATGCCCTGCGCACAGGGAACAACTTGACACCATGCCCTGCGCACAGGGAACAATTGACACCATCCCCTGCGCACAGGGAACAACTTGACACCATGCCCTGCGCACAGGGAACAATTGACACCATCCCCTGCGCACAGGGAAACACTTGACACCATGCCCTGCGCACAGGGAACAACTTGACACCATGCCCTGCGCACAGGGAACTACTTGACACCATGCCCTGCGCACAGGGAACTACTTGACACCATGGCCTGCGCACAGGAAACAACTTGACCCCATGCCCTGCGCACAGAGAACAATTTGACACCATGCCCTGCGCACAGGGAACAACCTGATACCATGCCCTGCGCACTGGAAACAACTTGACACCATGCCCTGCGCACAGGGAACAACTTGACACCATGCCCTGCGCACAGGAAACAACTTGACACCATGCCCTGCGCACTGGGAACAACTTGACACCATGCCCTGCGCACAGGGAACAACTTGACACCATGCCCTGCGCACAGGGAACCACTTGACACCATGCCCTGCTCACAGGGAACAACTTGACACCATGCCCTGCGCACTGGGAACAACTTGACACCATGCCCTGCGCACAGGGAACAACTTGACACCATCCCCTGCGCACAGGGAACTTCTTGACACCATGCCCTGCGCACAGGGAACAACTTGACACCATGCCCTGCGCACAGGGAACAATTGACACCATGCCCTGCGCACAGGGAACAACTTGACACCATGCCCTGCGCACAGGGAACAATTGACACCATCCCCTGCGCACAGGGAACAACTTGACACCATGCCCTGCGCATAGGGAACAACTTGACACCATGCCCTGCGCACAGGGAACTACTTGACACCATGCCCTGCGCACAGGGAACTACTTGACACCATGCCCTGCGCACAGGGAACTACTTGACACCATGCCCTGCGCACAGGGAACTACTTGACACCATGGCCTGCGCACAGGAAACAACTTGACCCCATGCCCTGCGCACAGAGAACAATTTGACACCATGCCCTGCGCACAGGGAACAACCTGATACCATGCCCTGCGCACTGGAAACAACTTGACACCATGCCCTGCGCACAGGGAACAACTTGACACCATGCCCTGCGCACAGGAAACAACTTGACACCATGCCCTGCGCACTGGGAACAACTTGACACCATGCCCTGCGCACAGGGAACAACTTGACACCATGCCCTGCGCACAGGGAACCACTTGACACCATGCCCTGCTCACAGGGAACAACTTGACACCATGCCCTGCGCACTGGGAACAACTTGACACCATGCCCTGCGCACAGGGAACAACTTGACACCATCCCCTGCGCACAGGGAACTTCTTGACACCATGCCCTGCGCACAGGGAACAACTTGACACCATGCCCTGCGCACAGGGAACTACTTGACACCATGCCCTGCGCACAGGGAACAATTGACACCATCCCCTGCGCACAGGGAACTTCTTGACACCATGCCCTGCGCACAGGGAACAACTTGACACCATGCCCTGCGCACAGGGAACAATTGACACCATCCCCTGCGCACAGGGAACAACTTGACACCATGCCCTGCGCACAGGGAACAACTTGACACCATGCCCTGCGCACAGGGAACTACTTGACACCATGCCCTGCGCACAGGGAACTACTTGACACCATGGCCTGCGCACAGGAAACAACTTGATCCCATGCCCTGCGCACAGAGAACAATTTGACACCATGCCCTGCGCACAGGGAACAACCTGATACCATGCCCTGCGCACTGGAACAACTTGACACCATGCCCTGCGCACAGGGAACAACTTGACACCATGCCCTGCGCACAGGAAACAACTTGACACCATGCCCTGCGCACTGGGAACAACTTGACACCATTCCCTGCGCACAGGGAACAACTTGACACCATGCCCTGCGCACAGGGAACAACTTGACACCATGCCCTGCGCACAGGGAACAATTGACACCATTCCCCTGCGCACAGGGAACAACTTGACACCATGCCCTGCGCACAGGGAACAACTTCACACCATGCCCTGCGCACAGAGAACAACTTGACACCATGCCCTGCGCACAGGGAACTACTTGACACCATGCCCTGCGCACAGGGAACAATTGACACCATCCCCTGCGCAGGGGGAACTTCTTGACACCATGCCCTGCGCACAGGGAACAACTTGACACCATGCCCTGCGCACAGGGAACAATTGACACCATCCCCTGCGCACAGGGAACAACTTGACACCATGCCCTGCGCACAGGGAACAATTGACACCATCCCCTGCGCACAGGGAACAACTTGACACCATGCCCTGCGCACAGGGAACAACTTGACACCATGCCCTGCGCACAGGGAACTACTTGACACCATGCCCTGCGCACAGGGAACTACTTGACACCATGGCCTGCGCACAGGAAACAACTTGACCCCATGCCCTGCGCACAGAGAACAATTTGACACCATGCCCTGCGCACAGGGAACAACCTGATACCATGCCCTGCGCACTGGAAACAACTTGACACCATGCCCTGCGCACAGGGAACAACTTGACACCATGCCCTGCGCACAGGAAACAACTTGACACCATGCCCTGCGCACTGGGAACAACTTGACACCATGCCCTGCGCACAGGGAACAACTTGACACCATGCCCTGCGCACAGGGAACCACTTGACACCATGCCCTGCTCACAGGGAACAACTTGACACCATGCCCTGCGCACCGGGAACAACTTGACACCATGCCCTGCGCACAGGGAACAACTTGACACCATCCCCTGCGCACAGGGAACTTCTTGACACCATGCCAGGCGCACAGGGAACAACTTGACACCATGCCCTGCGCACAGGGAACAATTGACACCATGCCCTGCGCACAGGGAACAACTTGACACCATGCCCTGCGCACAGGGAACAATTGACACCATCCCCTGCGCACAGGGAACAACTTGACACCATGCCCTGCGCATAGGGAACAACTTGACACCATGCCCTGCGCACAGGGAACTACTTGACACCATGCCCTGCGCACAGGGAACTACTTGACACCATGGCCTGCGCACAGGAAACAACTTGACCCCATGCCCTGCGCACAGAGAACAATTTGACACCATGCCCTGCGCACAGGGAACAACCTGATACCATGCCCTGCGCACTGGAAACAACTTGACACCATGCCCTGCGCACAGGGAACAACTTGACACCATGCCCTGCGCACAAGAAACAACTTGACACCATGCCCTGCGCACTGGGAACAACTTGACACCATGCCCTGCGCACAGGGAACAACTTGACACCATGCCCTGCGCACAGGGAACCACTTGACACCATGCCCTGCGCACAGGGAACAACTTGACACCATGCCCTGCGCACAGGGAACAACTTGACACCATGCCCTGCGCACAGGGAACAACCTGACACCATGCCCTGCGCACAGGGAACAACTTGACACCATGCCCTGCGCACAGGGAACAACCTGACACCATGCCCTGCGCATAGGGTACTACTTCACACCATGCCCTGCGCACAGGGAACAACTTGACACCATGCCCTGCGCACAGGGAACTACTTGACACCATGCCCTGCGCACAGGGAACAATTGACACCATCCCCTGCGCACAGGGAACAACTTGACACCATGCCCTGCGCACAGGGAACAATTTGACACCATGCCATGCGCACAGGGAACAATTGACACCATCCCCTGCGCACAGGGAACAACTTGACACCATGCCCTGCGCACAGGGAACAACTTGACACCATCCCCTGCGCACAGGGAAATACTTGACACCATGCCCTGCGCAACTTCAAACCATCATTAGAAACATTATATCTAACACAGTGGCGTAACTATACCGGGTGGCTAGGGGCGGCAAAATGCTAGGGGCCCAGGCACTAGGGGGGCACCACGGGCACTTCTCAAGTAAAGCAGAATTTTATGAACTTTCCCAAATTAATTTTTCAGAATATTTTTTTACTCAACGTGGTATATTTAGTAACTAGGAAAACGCTCTGAGTAACGCGTTGATGAGCGAGCACGGATACGCGCAACACCTCGAACCGAAATTCTGTTTATCGAAAATGTCCCAATTCCTAAAATATTGGTCCCAATAACCACGCAATGTTTTAACTTAAGTTGATCGATTAAACCTTTGGGATTGAACGATTCCTTGTTAATTTTCAAAAATCACAGGATCTCGTTTTAAACGGTCATCAGTTTCATATACGTTTGAAAGTTTCTGCTCTAACAACCTTGAACTGAAGATTCGAAGATGCCGTGAAATGTGAAATTAGAGAAATATGACAGCCAACACGCAAAATATCCGTAAATTGTCAATAACTTTTGAATTTAAACACAGTTTAGTCTGAAAATTGTCAAAAATACTGATAATGTTGAACCCAATGACCATGCAAATTTTTAAGTTGATCGGTCATACAGTTCTGGTTTAAATTTCAAAAAGCACATGAAATATTTTTTTAATTTTTAACCAATGGGAGGATTTGGCTGAAAATTTGTAAAATAAGAGACAATGTCGGTCTTAATGACCATGCAAAATATAAGGTTGATCACATTTGTCGAAGACCATTTTTATTTTTCAGCTTATCAGGTGATGGTGAAAAATTTGGGTCAGCAAACAGAAAAGGTTGTCTCTACATGTGTGCAAAATTTCAGATCGATAGGTGAAACGGTGCGACTTCTATTGCTCCAGATAGCAGCCAAAAGTAAAAAAAAAAAAAAAAAAAAAAAAACAGAGGTCCGTGTCAAAAGAGTCAAAAGGAGACGCTCGCTTCGCTCGCTCAATAATGTGTATGTTGTGAGGAACATTCTGATTGATTCTTTTCTGATTCAATTGCGGCTTATGTTTGAAATCTGGAGGCTTATTTTATGTTATATTCAGGCACAAGTGTAGTGCTTGGTTGCAGTATCTGGGTGCAAACATGTTTAAACAACGTTTTGCTAGACCCTACGATCTCAATACTTTTAGGTGAGAAGGTGCTTGGCAGTCTTTTTACAATTATTGTTTTTGTACAGTATTCACTTTGGCCCGGAATAACCAAAGTTAAATTGTGCTGGATTGTGTTTGGAACTTTTGGATTAAATTCAATTGTTTCACTAATTTTGAGGTATCTGATTGGCTGTGCCGCCAATTTAGTCCAATATTTAGTTAATCCGGCTCAGATTAACTCTGGTTATACCGGCCCTTACTCAAATATAACTCAAATATATTGGGTGGTGGGGGGGGGGGGGGGGGGGGGCACCAGAAAAATATTTTGCCAGGGGCCCATCAATCCTAGGTCAATCTCAATCTCTCATGCATAAAATGTCCGTAAAATAACCTATAGGTGAGTTCCAAAATTTCCAAACCGAAAAATTTTGAGGAAAAAAACTTTTTTCCTTTTTATTCCGGAAACAAACGGGCATTTTGGGACAAATTGATTTAAGTTCATATTTCGCAACATTTATGATTGTTACCTCATAACTAAATGAGTAATGATCGATTCTGCGCAAGGCTTTCACCAATATTTTGATTGTTCCACGTATATTAAACGTATCACCTATCAAACTTTTCAAACGATTCATCCCACAACAAAAATAATAGCACATCTGTGTTCAGCCACATCTCCACTATCATAAAACAACTGTTATTCTGAAATGCAATGTTCACGCGACTTCCCTATACAATGTCATGAATCTTACCCTCCGTGCGCGGCTGAGCTTGTCCATATCCACTGCTCGATCTCGACTGCCGAGCCACCGAGCCAGCGGGCCGGTCTCCAGGGAGCCCATTAGACGCTCGATAACAATTAATAGATTACTTTCTTCTGCTCTGCATGACACCAGCAGGTAATAGCAGGTAATAGCATCGATCAGGCTGGAGTAACCGAGCTCGACATTAATTAGTCGTTAATCAACTCTTTGTCATCATATCGCACTTGCAAGATGCAATTGTCGCAATGAAGTCTAAGTCTTATGGTTGTTCGATTGCCTTAGCTGGCTGATTGAGAATGTTTAAAACACTTTTGTGTATGTGGTTATTAACGGCGCATGTGGCGTTGGATGAATGATTTTCTCTGTCGAGAGCAAATGATGGGAAGGTTTCCTGCTAATAGGTCACGACTGCCTTCTTCCACCCATCCTCAGGCGCGTAGGAAGGGGGTGGGGGAAAGGGGGGGGGGGGTAAATGACCATCGACTTTTCATCTTGACACCCCCACAAAACACGTCCCCAGAATGATATACAAAAATGTGGTAAAAAAAAGATGCCAAAAAGCACAAACACTAGTGCACAAATGCACTACATTGATTTCTCAAAATTTTCTCACATGTATAAAACTAATTGAACAAAATAGGAATATTATATAAATACTCCTTTTTCCAACTTGATCCTCACATTGAACGATTTGATACCAAAATCACATGAACGAATATTGCGTCACACACGTCGACGTTTCATTTATTTGAAAAATGTTCCAAAATCGCTTCAAATTCGATTCTCACGAAACATTCAAAAAATTGCATGAGGTGGCAAATGGTGATTCTAGCAAAGCCAAAACCCAATTAAGTAAGTACCTAGCTTATAATATTGCATTTGTCTAAAGTTACAACAAGAATACATTTTAAACCTCTGGAAAAGAATGCAAAAATAGCTCCAAATTCGATTTTTTAAATCAAAATGTCAAAAGAGGCAGGGAACACTGGGAGGTTGACCCCCCAGATCTCTTTTTACCGGCCCAATAACATTTTCTCACATCCTTCGATCCCCGATAGTTTACCCCCCCCCCCCCCTCCCCCTCCCACTCAAATAAATTCCTAAGCGCCTGTCCATCCTTACCTATATATTCACCAATATAAACTATAGATAGGTATAGAAGAGTGCAACTTTATAACTATCATAAATATAAAAGATATATTCAGTGTGAACTATTTGGCATCGTTTTGTTTCCTCAACCCACACAACTGGAGTCGACTCGGTCTATAAAGACAGTGTTGAGGGTTTCCATGATCCTGATCAACTAGTTTCTCTCGCAATGAAGCGTCGTGAACTCAAACAGCGTGACATTGACCGAGACGGACGGACAAATACCAACTCGTTGTACTAAATCTCGGAGTGTTTCGTCTTTCCCTGCCAGAACATGGAAACTATATCAACCAGTTAACAGCTGATTTATTCGCGGGTTCGTGGAGCAAGAGCGCGGCGATAACGTCGCATGAATGTGTTCACTTGGAACGGAGCAGGATGGCTCAGGCAGGACACACACACCAGATGTTCCGCGTTCGATCACAGCGGCGGTCTCTTCTGACTCAAGGTTCTCGTGGTTATATCTCGTGGTTTCCATTACAAAGCTATGCATATAAAAATGTGTAAAATATTAAATATCGAAAATCATATTTTTACTATGTTACGGGAAGGTAATTTAGGGTTATACTTTTGCACACGTAATATAGTGAGTCAGGGTAAAACTCCACAGACATACGAGTTTGGGTCGCACGAGTAAATTCGGTTAGGACACTAATTTCTGTCGATTTAATATTTTGCCACATCTACTTTTATTTTTTATTTCCATTTATTTCCATTATAGGCACCGAGAGTTCGCCACGAGTGAGAGAAATTAGCAACATTTGTGGGAAGATCTTCAACTGTTTTATTTCTCATTGGCCGTGACCTAGCAACCGATCAGATGTCAACAAATGTACTCAAAATATTTCGAAATCAGAACTAAGCCGCGCAAATTAATATTGTGATCAGATTCAGTGAAATTGTGAACACTTTATTATTAATATTTTGTAGGCGAATAAACATTAGATAAACTTGTGTTAATTTTAAGGTGTGATAATGCGTAATATGTGCAGCAACATAACATATAACTGCAGCGACTTGGGCGCCTTGCCAAAGGTAAGCTTCCTTCCCACAGATTAGGTGGCTCTGTCTGTACTTTTTGCAGTGCCATCTGTTGTCTAAACACGCTGCCTATTAGGGGTTATTATTTATTTAGGCATTTAGGCTTTTTATGTATGAAAGTACCTATTATCTACCCCTGGCCCATGGGTCTGTGAGCAGAGTAGTTCAAATAAAATTATTTTTAGGGCACTATTAATCCTCCCTCAGTTCCACTAACCTATCAACTTGTCTGTGATAATAGAAACTTTGAGGAGGCGATGGTAAAAGTCAGTAAAAGTTACTTAAAGTTTCCATATTGAGAAAAAAACACTATTGTCCGGAAATTTCGACTACTCAAAGCAATGGTGAAAAACACGTAAACATATTTATTCATAGGTATGGTATTATGTGTACAGGTATAATAATAATAATCTTTATTTTCCTTTTCCAAAATACAGTGGTAAATTGTTTAAAATTATAATTATAATTATTATTAATATTATAATAATAACAATTTTAATATAGCAGACATACTTTAATATCATCATTCATCAACCACAAAGGTTTCATATTTGTGTAATAGTTTGCTTTAAAGCTCACAGGAGGAGGAGGAACGAACGACGAGTGTACAGACGGCTGTGATGTTTTGTTTGGTTTATAACTTTTTGATGCAATATGACACGAAAATTCTTAACTTTATTTTCCAGTAAAGACTAAATCTTAACAATGAATATAATTCTTGAACGAACTAATCGCCCTCTGAACTCTCGCCACGCCACATTATTGCGGCGCCGCTTGTGATTTGCATGTCACATGACCAGGAAGAAAGTTGCCGCGGAGTTGAACAATAAACCGAGCCATCAGTTCGATCTGCGAAGATGCTGGGCGAGATTTCTCCGCGTGACTGGACCGGGAGGAGGGCGAGGTATATAAGTCGGCCGGCACAATAGCAGGCTGATATCACACCAGAGCGGACATGCAGACGCATTACAGATGGGTAAGTCAGATTCATTGTAACTACAAGAACCAGCATAGAGTCAGCATGAGGGGCGCATTGAGGGGCGCTTCGATGAAGCACAGTTAGCTGGTTAAAGCGCGTTAAGCTATAGCCATGTTTTAGTGGTGTATTTACTTCAACTCCTGACAGTTGAAGCCTGTGTTATTCCTTCCAAAATGATTATAACCCCAATTTTTTTAGTTGTCCCACTTGGTTGCATTGTAATTGAGCGAGCGTAGCGAGCGTCACCACGGTACTCTTATGGCACTTTCTCTGTGTGTTTTTTTTGTCTGCACTGCCGAGGTCAAACCGCACAACCAATCGATCTGAAATTTTGCACACGTACTAACGTGATCTATGCGGGCTCTGGGAACGTTTTTGAGAGGGATCCTGTGATTGGTTCAAATATAAAAAAATTATCTTTCGATTGGTTGGCCCGTTCAATTTGAAATTTTGATAAGTCATTACGACTAACATTTTGCCCAATCAAACAAAATTTCATCCAAATCCCCCCATTGGTTAAAATTACAAAAATTATTTAATGTGTTTTTTGAAATTTAAACTAGAACCGTATCACCGATCAACTTAAAACGTTGCATGGTCATTGGGACCAACATAATCTGTATTTTTGACTACTTTCAGACTATTCTGTGTTTAAATCCAAAAGTAATTGACATTTTACGGACATTTTGCGTGTTGGCTGTCAAATTTCTCGAAAATGTTGATCACGGCTACTTTGACTCTTCAGTTCTAATCCAATGTAGTTGAGCAAACACTTTTAAACGCATATGAAACTTAATAATTACCGTTCAACAGATCGATCTGATATTGTGTACACACACTAATATCGTATGATTGGGGCCAGGTATATTTTTTGAAAGAGATTCTGTGATTTTTGAATATTTACTGGGAACGTAGTTCAATTATAAAGGTTCAATAGATCAACTTAAAACTTTACATGGTTATTGGGACTAATATTTGAGTGATATTTGGAGATTTTTAAACAAGTCTGTGAAAAATTCAAGAAATTGGCTTTTAATGATATTTTTGATAGACGCAGAATTTCGGTTCGAGGTGTTGCGCGTATCCGTGCTCGCTCATCAACGCGTTTCACAGAGCGTTTTCCTAGTACTGACAACATCAAATATCAAAATCAAAATAACATCAACATCAAATAAGTATCTCAGTTAGCCAAACCGGTGAGTTGATGGTTTACTGACGCCTCAATTGCACTACGAACGGAGATAATATCACTGGCGTAATTTCGATGTTGCAGCACACTCTGTGCGGGGGTTGGGGGGGGGGGGGGGCTGAAGCAGGGGGCTCGAAACTTTATATAAAATTAATACATAAAGAAAAATATAGGTGGAAACTGGAAATAATTTAAAGATATAATAGGTTTGTAACGAAAATTATATTTTTTTATTTTATATTCTGGTTAGTACTGATTGGGCTGTGGAATAAAACATTACAATTTTTTTTCATTGTAAATTTTCATTGTAATTTTCATTACAATGAAATTTTTACACTTATTTTTCATTGTAATTTAGCCAGTTTGACACTGGGACGACTTCGCACAAACCTAAAGAAAGTTAGAATCAAACACAATTTGTGTTTAGATTGCGTTGAAAAGCGCTAAATTAAATAGCGACACTAAAATATTTCCAGGCCTGCGCGAGACCCGTAGTATACGCGTTAGCCCTCCTGTCATGGCTCAAGCCTGTCCTGTGAGTGGGAAATATTTCCAGGCCTGCGCGAGACCCGTAGTATACGCGTTAGCCCTCCTGTCATGGCTCAAGCCTGTCCTGTGAGTGGGAAATATTTCCAGGCCTGCGCGAGACCCGTAGTATACGCGTTAGCCCTCCTGTCATGGCTCAAGCCTGTCCTGTGAGTGGGAAATATTTCCAGGCCTGCGCGAGACCCGTAGTATACGTGTTAGCCCTCCTGTCATGGCTCAAGCCTGTCCTGTGAGTGGGAAATATTTCCAGGCCTGCGCGAGACCCGTAGTATACGCGTTAGCCCTCCTGTCATGGCTCAAGCCTGTCCTGTGAGTGGGAAATATTTCCAGGCCTGCGCGAGACCCGTAGTATACGCGTTAGCCCTCCTGTCATGGCTCAAGCCTGTCCTGTGAGTGGGAAATATTTCCAGGCCTGCGCGAGACCCGTAGTATACGCGTTAGCCCTCCTGTCATGGCTCAAGCCTGTCCTGTGAGTGGGAAATATTTCCAGGCCTGCGCGAGACCCGTAGTATACGCGTTAGCCCTCCTGTCATGGCTCAAGCCTGTCCTGTGAGTGGGAAATATAGCAACAATTCACGACAACCCAGCAAACACAGCACTGCACGCATTGTACATTAATTGTGCCTTCCCGACGCATCATGTGCAAGGAAAGTGTTGGGCGTTGTACGGTTGATACAAGAAAGATATCTGTTCGTCTACACACATAAATTGCACCTTCAGAGAGTGTACCTTTTGTATGCTGGGCCTGTACCCGCGTACAACACTGCAATTTATTTGCACGCGCGACAATACCGGGCCAGTGTCTACCGACGTGTATGTTTCTTGCATACCAAAAGCTGCACGCGCAACAATACCGGGCCAGTGTCTACCGACGTGTATGTTTCTTGCATACCAGAAGCTGCACGCGCAACAATACCGGGCCAGTGTTGACCGACGTGCATGTTTCTTGTATACCGAAAAACTACACGCGCAACGACACCGGGCCAGTGTTGACCGACGTGTATGTTTCTTGTATACAGAAATACTGCAAGCGCAACAATACCGGGCCAGTGTTGACCGACGTGCATGTTTCTTGTATACCGAAAAACTACACGCGCAACGACACCGGGCCAGTGTTGACCGACGTGTATGTTTCTTGCATACCAGAAGCTGCACGCGCAACAATACCGGGCCAGTGTTGACCGACGTGTATGTTTCTTGCATACCAGAAGCTGCACGCGCAACAATGCCGGGCCAGTGTTGACCGACGTGTATGTTTCTTGTCCTACAGAAATACTGCAAGCGCAACAATACCGGGCCGGTGTTGACCGACGTGCATGTTTATTGTATACACACAAGGAGTGCACTCAACAATGCTGGGCTGGTATCAACAGGAGTGCATGTTTCTTGCGTTGCGAAACAACTCTATCGGAAACATGCAAAACCATTGCTGGCCCAGTGTTGTACAACGCTGTTATACGTTCCACTTTCTTGCCTACCCAATCTGTATAGTCACGCTATGGATGTGTTTAGATAATTTAAAGCGAAAATGTAAATAAAGAAAACATGAATATATCTATGCGAAATCAATTCTAATCTATATCAGTTGTATTATTTCACATCCCAATACATGTCCGTGTGTTTTTTTCAGTTAATACTCGCAATAAGTCTTCAAAATGAGCATTTTAAATATAAAGTGCACGAAAAGTGCACGCAATGGTGCCGGCGTGGTACAAATATTGTATACGGTCATCCACAAGAAATCAAGTATTTCAATGTTACTTAAATATAAAATTAATTATATTAGTATGAATTGGACTTTCATGACGTATATAATAATTTCATGTATCAATATTTTAACGGGATGTTTTAATTATGAACACATTTTATTTGTTATGCTTATTATATTAATTTCTTTGCACTGTACAAATTAATAACATAAAAAAATTATTTGATGTTAAAATTGATGAGGAAATTGAAAATACTATGATATTTACTGCATTCTTTTAAAGAAATTGAATTGCGCGGTATTGGAGTGCCCCAGCAGTAGGTACCCGTTTTGTATCGGAATAGTGTCGTACGATCGCTCGCGCTCGCTCGCCGGTCAAATGTCTTATTTCACCCTCGAAGCTCCATCGTCACCGTGGAGGAGTGGATACATCGGAAGCGCGCCAAATCGACGACCGGAGTTCGAATCCAGTGTATGTCTCATAAAATTGTCTTTCATGTACTAATTGCAATGTCTTCTATCACACAGTACAAACTACCTCCTTGTATAAAACAAGATATTTTTTTCGATTTTGAATACTATAATATTTGTTTTAAATACGGCATCATGAACTAGTAGCGATCCCCGTAGCTAATTTTGGAACTAGCGTTTTACATGCGAAAGAGCAAGTGCAAGAAAGATGCCGTTTCGTTGGCGCAAATTTTGTGCACGCAATCCGCACGGACGATGCACGCCCGGTGTTGGGAGTGTACATTTCATGGCTGCAAGATTAGTGCAAGTAAGTTGACGGCGTGGTATCTTTTCATGGCAGTTGGTTTTGTGCAAGAAAGATGCTGGTCCGCAACTGGGTTGGTGCACGCTGTACATGATGGAAAATGTGCATATTTTCGGGACATGATTTTGCCGGCCCAGTAACTTCTGTACAACACAAATACAACACCGCATGAAGGTACAAAAATGATACAAGGCGTGCACTCTTGTGTTTGCTGGGAAGTATCTACCTGTTGAATTATCTTTCATTTCACAGTTATTTGGGGATGCTCAAATATAGAATCAAACTGAAATAGTATCCAGGGATACGTTAGTTGGTTGGGGAACACAACCTAAAACCTTCCTATACATGCTCTGCAGGGGGGGGGGGGGGATTAATTGGACACATTATTAAAGATTTCTTGGTCTTGAAGAAAACCTCAAATGTTACTGAAATTATCACGAAAGCAGAATAATAAAATCCACACAAAGTGGTTCCATTTATTGATATTTGTATGCAATTTTATAGTATCTTAAAAGTCAGGTAACCTGTTGGTAACGCGTTGACAAGCGAGCCTTCGTACTGCATGCGATCTAATATGTGTGTCAAATATGTCCAACAGGAATTCCGTACCAAACGCACAGAAACATATACATTGAATTGAAATGTGATCCACTCAATCAATATAAAAGTATATGTTTTCATTGAAACTTAAGAATAGCAATCTATACACTTTGGTACATAAAGCAAATCAGATCCAGTTGCAGTGAAAACATTCATTTCGATACTTCATTTCTGACAGTTATTAAAACTGTCACTAAGTGCATATGTTCTTGACTGATTGGACTGAAAATTTGTAAAATAAGAGACAATGTTGGTCGTAAACACCATGCAAAATATGAGTTTGATCAGAATTATCGAAGAATAATAATTAATAATGATAGGTCAAACGGTGGTGCTAACTTCAAATCAAGATTCCGAAGAAATTAGTAGACCGATTATGCTGGAAATCATAAACCATCTTTCTGCATTGGATAGTAATACCTTGTCTGTGGTAATACCTTTGGTAATACTAATGAAACTTTTGTGAAAAAATTGGCCAGATCCGTTACTTCGTTTAAAATTTAATGCAAAAAATACAGATACACACAAAAAAAGATTTGTGCCATAAGTTTCAAGTGCATTGTTCGCTCCGCTTGCTTAAAAATGCAATTTCCGCATAAAGTTACTAGGAAAACGCTCAGTGTAACGCGTTGATGAGCGAGCACAGAACATGCAACAACCCCTGTCACGATAAACGACACGGCACCAGACGATTTTCTCTTCAAATTTCCATTCTCACTCTGGATGAATATCATATCCATTGTGTCGTGACTTTCCTACATACGTTTTCCAGCTTTTGACAAACAGTCCCATAAAATGACTCGTAAAATGACAATTAATAATGTTAGTCTTGATCACCATGCAAAATTTGAATTAATCGGAATATTTTGATTGTCGACCAATCAGAAGATATTATTTATACTTAAACCAATTGGAGTATTTGGCCTTTGTACTGCATCCGATTTGATATGCACTAGTTTTACTTTAAATTGTGGACCGCTTGGCTGCTCTACAGGCCTTGGAGCAAAGCTTAAAGAAGGCGGGGATGAATATGTAGTAAATATTTCAAGATTATGGAATAAAATGTCCCTAAAATGACAAAAACTTTTGAAAATAACTACAGATTAGACTGAAAATTGGCAAAAATACCTTAAACGTTGGCACCAATGACCATGCGAAATTTTAAGTTGGTCGGTCAATCGGTTCTAGTTTAAATTACAAAAATCACCGGAAAAATGGTTTCAAATTTGAACCAATGGGAGAATTTGTCTGAAATTTATTATGATTGGTTACAATGTTGGTAGCAATGACTTTGCTAAATTTCAAAATGATTGGACCAACCAATCGAAAGACACATTTTTTAAAATTTGAACCAATCAGGGGATTTCAAAAAAATTAGAGTCTGCAAATCTCATATTTGGTCTGGACATGTGTGCAAAATTTCAGCTCGATCGAATAAACGGTGTGACCTGTATACGAGCAGACGACAGACAAACAAAAAACAGAGGTCCGTGCCAAAAGAGCCAAAAGAGCCAAAAGGAGACGCTCGCTTCGCTCGCTCAAAAATCATTTTACGGATTATTTCCCTTCTCTCGACTGTACGGATATCAACACTGACTGAAATTAATTCCAAATGACACTGTTATTATTTTCTAGAATTATAATTTTACATCTATGATTTCACTAAACTGACAACTTTATCCTGATATTGGACCCATTATTACCTATTCACGACGGCATTTTGAACACAGAATTCATGAAAAATTCAAACTTACAATTAAGGGCCAGACTTTCAATACTGTGCACTAAATTTGTAACAGTTCATTAGGAATATATTTCCGTGTCAACAACCAATGACATCTTTTCAATTACCGTTTTAACTAAAGTACAACTAAAGAGGAGAGGACCTAAATGTTTCAGTAGTGATTTTCTTTAATTGACAAAAAAAGACTTACTTATTAAGACTTACTTACTTATGAGTCATTACTCATGGTTTCTCCAGATGAAGCGGTGCGGTTGGCAGCTCTCCTATGTAGATTGATAAAAGATTGAAACCAGTATCGAGTGAATCACACCTCAGGCCGATATTAAACAATTGAAAGCCAATGGGCGGAATTTTTATGTAACTCGACATGATTGCTTGGCCTGGTTTCCGCAGTGCAACAACCTTCTTCGATTCCATTGTACCTGTCTTACATGATGTATGATAGACAACATTTCCATCTCAAGTTTTACAGAACTATCAGCAGTCAAGTTATAAATTAATATTAAAATCGGTTGCGTTTGTTGAAAATGTTTACCTTGGTGATCATACTTTACAGAGCCGTTGATCAATTTCAATCGCATTATTACAAAACACATGGCTTGACTTTCAAAATGTTTTTCACGTCAACCAGGATGAAATCCTGACAGCTAGTCGTCGTATCATATTTTATATTGGTGGTGATTTAGCTTGCAATAGAAATAAAATAAAATTCTAATCTATCCTATTTTATTCTATTATATTCTATTCTATTTTTCCTTCGTGTTACACCTGAACAAAAGTTTCATTCGAAATCGAAAATATTATTAATGTCAACTGCTGGGAGATACAGTCTTTTAGATATATAGAAGAAAAAGCAATGGGCCTAAAATCAACCCCTGGATGAACCATGGATGAACATTGATTATTAAATACAATTCGAAAATTTCGATTTCAATTTCGATTCTTTCTTCTCTTCTTTTGGACTTCTCAAATGTTCTCTTGTTTATTCTTGATGTGATCTTCCAGGCCTTGGCGCTCGCTGCGCTGCTCTGCGTGAGTTACGTCATGGCGGAGAGCGACGACTACGAGGCCGAGGAGAAGCCAGACCGAGGACAATATGGAGGTTCTAAGCCCGGCGGAGGCGGAGGCGGACAATATGGAGGATCTAAGCCCGGCGGTGGCGGAGGACAGCATGGGGGAGGCGGGCAACACGGGGGAGGCGGAGGCGGAGGAGGACAACACGGGGGCTCCAAGCCCGGCGGAGGCGGAGGACAGTACGGTGGCTCCAAGCCAGGTGGAGGACAGCATGGGGGAGGCGGGCAACATGGGGGAGGCGGAGGCGGAGGAGGACAACACGGGGGCTCGAAACCAAGTGGATTCGGAGATATATTTGGTGGAGGCGGAGGCGGAGGCGGAGGACAACATGGGGGCTCGAAACCAGGCGGAGGACAACACGGGGGAGGCGGAGGGGGACAGCACGGAGGCTCAAAGCCCGGTGGAGGCGGTGGACAACATGGGGGAGGTGGAGGGGGACAGTACGGAGGCTCAAAGCCCGGTGGAGGCGGTGGACAACATATTGGAATAAAGCCGGCTGATGTTACCGGACAGCACGGAGGAGGAGGTCAATATGGAGGCTCGAAACCAGGCGGAGGCGGTGGCGGTGGCCAGCATGGAAGTGGACATATTAAGCCTGGTGGAAGCGGAGGACAATATGGAGGCGGAAGTGGAGGACAGCATGGAGGAGGCGGCGGATCGCACGGGGGTGGAGTTAAGCCTGGAGGCGGACAGCATGGTGGCGGACAACACGGAGGTGGTGGCGGTGTACACTACGAAGAAGGCAGCGGTGGAGGTCACGGAGGAAGTCACGGAGGAAGTCACGGAGGAAGTCACGGAGGAAGTCACGGAGGAAGTCACGGAGGAAGTCACGGAGGAAGTCACGGAGGAAGTCACGGAGGAAGTCACGGAGGAGGTCACGGGGAAGGTCACGGGAATCATCACGGGGAAGGTCAAGGCCATCACCATGGCGGCAGTGGAGGAACTTACGGCCGGTGAATGCCGGCAATGTTAATATTATAATAATTATTTAAAAATGACTGATTACAATAATTATAATAGTGAAATGACGATGAGGGGTTGTTCTGTCAGATGTGATCCCAGTGAGAGGTTCTCTCAGGAAATAAGGAATGTCTGGATGACCAAGCATCGTGTTGACACGGTGTTGTCCACAATGAAGTTATCCATCCACGCGCCAGCCATGGCAAGAGGTCTCATGATTAAACAATATCATTTCACCAAAGGCATTATTTCTATCCTACTTCCTCCAGACTGTTCCTATTTCAATCCCAAGTATCATAGTTCCATTCTTCGCCGTGGTTGTGATGATAAAATATCTTCTCATTGGTATATCGGTCAAAGAGCAATAATAAATGGGCCGTGAATGAACTGTCTCAAAATCCCTGCAAAGTCTCTGCGCCCCAAAGACAATTAAAGTGCTGTAAATAAACGAACACCAGTCCACAATTTTAGTGCCCACAATTTTGCCTCGTAGAAAATCATGTAAAATTATATTTTTGAAATACAAATATCTAACAGCTCTATACATATTGACAAATAACAATACAATGAGTTTAAAGCACACGCAGAACAGAACTTTTTAAATATTTGTATAAGGTATTTGAATTCTTGAGTTTTCATGTTTTAAAACCATGTGTGTTTTCATTGTACAAACTTTAGCCATTTGCCTCGCTGCAGAACAGTGCGACTTTAAGCCCCAGACAAAAAATCTTCTCTTTACTAAATTATAGAATAAGGTTCTGATATATGGAGTTGGTTCACGAGGTAAATGTAAAATGTCATCGTGTATTATTGAGAACATTCACTGTTAGTTTTTTGTATCAATAGATTCCACTTGAAATTGAGGGAACTGATTGTCATTTTTTGGAATTCGTTCAAGTCTGACAGATAAACATCACAATCAATCATTGCTGCCGCACGCAGCTGTGAAGAGCTGGAGGCCAAGTCTTGAAACTTACGCCTTCAGGACGCAAAAGCTCTCGGACGTCAACAAGTCCCATTTTCTCTAAGAATGATCGACATTGAAACATTAATTTAAGCCACTTATTTGATTTGCATTCAGCAATCTATTGCAAACAATTTATTAGATTGCTATATCTAGCAATCTATTTCAAGGTCATCATTTTTAGAGTAAATGGGACTTGTTGACGTCCGAGAGCGTTTGCGTCCTAGGGCGTAAGTTTCAAAACTTGACGTCCTAAACAGAAAGTGTGAGGGCCCAAGCGTTGAGCAGCGGTACTCAACCTGTTTGACTTAAAAAGTCAAAATACGAATTTAGTTTTGTTGGCGGACCGCATTTTTTTTTAAAAGTACAATGATGCTTACGTGATCATTTAGGTTCATTCCAGGCGCGTAGGAACTACTTTTATCATTGGGGGTTGGGGGGGGGGGGGTATTGCGGCACCCAGAAAGGGGGGCCTAGGGGCGGCGAATTCCCCTCAGTATTAGCCCCGCAGATCGTTTTTTAGAATTTAACAATTTAAAAGTGATTCTGGGATGTTTAACTTAGTTTTGTATGGTGAATAGGGAGTCAGTCTGCTCGGGTGGGGGGGGATAACCCCCCCCCCCTCCTACTTTCATTGTTTTTTGTTTATTAGGAAACGAATTGAACAATGTACCTCACTCCAAAACAATACAATCTTTTACAATTTTCGGAATTGGTATGGCATCATTTTCGTTGCATAACAAGACCATTGAGGTATGAAGTTACATTTAACTGACCTGACAAAACTCAAAATTTCTCTCAAATGAAACGAGAAATTATAATTTTTTAATATTATTTTCACAGTGGACACATTTTGTGAATAAGTATTCACACACTGTGAATACCTTTTTAATACATCAACTGGAGGGGGGGGGGGGGGGGGGGGGGGCACAAATTAGTCCCGTTGGCCGCAGGTTGAGTACCCCAGAGGTAAATGAAGTAAGCTCGCCTACTTGAGACAGTATAGGCCAGATAATGAACCGGCTTTACCCATCCAGCCATTCCAACCCAGCCTGCCTGAGGAAGAGGTCAGCAAGTTCCTCAAAACAGCGCTGCCAATGGCCCTTTTCAGGGCCAACACAAGCAACCAACAGAACAAGGCACCGGATCCTACATCTAACTCTAGGTAATTCATTGCCAATGATATTGATATCGCCTATTAGAAGAGCTGCATCCTGTGGAATCAATGAGATTAGCGGCTTGTTCTTGAGCAATCCCGCTCAATCAGTGTCAAGAAACAATTGAGCGGTGTGTAAAAGTCGGAGATATCGCCTGTTGCATGTGTCGTGATGTAAGACGAGCGTGATAAGAAGACGTATAAAGCGATGAGACGTGAGATGCGTGACAGACGTGACCATGATGCGTGCTTCACTGAGTGTCCTCGCCCTTCTGGCGGCGTGCACGGCGCAGGCGCAGGCTCTTGCAAGACCGAACTTGTTCCTCAGGTAAGTCAACAGTCACGTCTAGTCACGTCCATGTCACAATATAATCACAAGTCACAACAGTCACGTGTATGTCACAATATAATCACAAGTCACAAAGTATGGTTTCTCAGAATACCAAACGGCATATTCTGCACTTTATGATACATGCTATTGTTTCATATAAGGGAGGTCATGGGGAGGGGTCAACCTAGGAGGCACCGGCCCCGGGGGGTCTGGTCTTAGCGTGAAGGTCAGTCCACAATGGGGATGGACTTGGTGGGCACCGAGAGTTCGGTCCAGTAGGACCCGAATTTAGGGGATGTCCAACGCAAGGGGGAGGCCGGCCCGAGGAGGGTAGGCAAGGTTCGTTTGGGGCAGGGCATGGGACCAGGTCAACCAAAGGTCAACCCTGCTCTGCTCTTAGTTTAAGCCAGCACATAATGTGTGTTGGCCCATGAAGTCCCACCACTGCGTCAAGGTAACAGTACATCGGTGAGGCAAAACCATTTTATAAGTCAGTAGAGTAGCCAAATCGCATACTGGCCATGTGTTGTTCAAAATCGAAAAACAAAACAGGATCTCCTCGTAACACGTAATTTTATATTTACAAGCAAACTTGCACCAATACAGTCACCAACACTATGCTTATGGTTGTAAATACAACAATGTCTCTTGGGGAGCACGCACTTCAATCCGACGTAGCTACTCTATCCCTGTACCTATAGCCTCTCTTGATTGTCACAGGGACGCCTACCCCTTCTGGGACCCGAAGCCCGTGTTGGGTGACGTGGGCGCTCGCCTCCTGCTCACCGACCTCATCGAGGCTGGGAACATCACCGAGGCGCGCGCACTCTCGGCTGTCAGCGGCGGTCCGTTCCCGTCCAACATCCCCAGCTACTCGGGGTTCTTCACCGTCAACAAGGAGTTCAACTCCAACCTCTTCTTCTGGTTCTTCCCAGCGGAGGTACGTCACGACAGATAGATGATCCCACAAACAGGTTGTCGTTTCCTTGCTCTTTGATGTCTGCCAAATGTTGGTTGCAAACCGTTTCTGCGGAAATGGTTCAATTATTATCATCATCAGGTGGAATTACGAAGATAAAATAATGGGTTACGTTAGTATCGAAGTGAAAGTCCCAATTATATATTACAAGGATTCAAGTTTGTAACACATACATATTCATTGATGCTTATAAAGTCGTGATGCGGCTCAGAACTTTGCAGTCAATTAGGTTGGATCTTAAAATTAAATTATGGTCCAATGTCGAAGTAACTGTGTTTCATTACGTGATATGTGTTGTGCAGACCAACTACGAGAATGCGCCAGTGCTGCTGTGGCTGCAGGGTGGCCCGGGCTCCTCGTCACTCTTCGCCCTCTTCACCGAGCTCGGACCTTTCTCAGTCGCTTTCGATGACGTAACTCTGGTGGAGAACCCGTACTCGTGGCACAAGAACCACTCCATCATCTTCATAGACAATCCGGTGGGCACAGGTGAGGCTCGTGGCACAAGAACCACTCCATCATCTTCATAGACAATCCGGTGGGCACAGGTGAGGCTCGTGGCACAAGAACCACTCCATCATCTTCATAGACAATCCGGTGGGCACAGGTGAGGCTCGTGGCACAAGAACCACTCCATCATCTTCATAGACAATCCGGTGGGCACAGGTGAGGCTCGTGGCACAAGAACCACTCCATCATCTTCAGAGACAATCCGGTGGGCACAGGTGAGGCTCGTGGCACAAGAACCAATCCATCATCTTCATAGACAATCCGGTGGGCACAGGTGAGGCTCGTGGCACAAGAACCACTCCATCATCTTCATAGGCAATCCGGTGGGCACAGGTGAGGCAGGCGGGAGAGCCGGAGGTGACTGGAAGACGTGTAGATTGAAGACGTCACTACAGGAACATGGACACAGATCCTGAATCTTATCTAATCAAATTATTTGTTCTTCGAAAAAGATTGGTATTATTTTGAATGCAAATTGTGGTCAATGCTGTTTCAGAGATACAACTTTTAAAATGAACTCTACTCATAATACCAATTATGATTATTGAAGTTTAAGATCTCTAGAGTTACAGTTTCCGAAGGTTACAGTTTTTGTAGGGTCTGATCACTTGAAGAATAATTCGTTATTTGGCGCTACGATATTATCCATTGATTATTATAGCAATTGCATCCAACAAGGAAGTGTGTATTAAAATGATATTATGTGATAGGTATAGTGTGTTTGAGCACCCATCTATTCGTCCAATGGTTTACCAATAACGCTTCTGGAGTGGTTCCTGAGAGGTGTATTGTTATTCCAGTTTAAAGTATAAAAAAGATAATATGTTGTTGCAGGCTTCAGTTTCACTGACGATGACCGTGGTTACGCCAGCAACCAGACGCAAGTCGGCAGCGACCTCTACTCGGCCATGCAGCAGTTCTTCACGCTCTTCCCCGAGCTCCAGAGCAACGCGTTCTTCATCACTGGAGAGTCGTTCGCAGGTAACATTCATCCTTGTCTTGTCTTACTGGATGCAAGTAAGGCGTGAGAAATAGTGTGTGTCCTTGAATCTCGTAAGATGCCAAATGGTTTGCTCATCATATGGTCCAGGAAACAAAATGTCTATTTGATCGGCCTATGAAATATCTATAACGAAGGTGATGATTCATGATTCTTATTCGTGAGAATAATAGCTCAGAGATATGTTTAATATGATCAAGTATGAGTTAATGTATTACAATTTGTTGCATAATAATGCACATTAGATATATTCCTATATCATTACTTGCTACTGATTGATCTTCAGTCCTTGTTTACTACACGAAACAGTATTAAGCCACTAGCCAGGGTAATCATAATTACTCGTGTTGTTTGGATGTGGCCAATACCCGATGGTTTTAACTGTGATTCAGGCCCACGTGATCTTGTCTCGTCTTCTTCCCGTGCCAATGACTATATGAAGTTCCTGTGTCGTTTGATTCCAGACAGGCGCGTAGGAACTTCATTTTGAGTGGGGGGGTCAAAATTATGGGGATCAATGAATGTGAGGAAAAGTAGTCGTCGTTACAATGGGGTCTGGGAAGCCCGCAACCCAAATTGCCCCGCAGGGCCTTTTTTGAATTTTTGATACAAAAGAATCGAATTTGAAGCTATTTTTGTATATTTTTCAAAGAAATTTACAATGTGTGAAATGCAATATTCTGTGGAAACTTTAAGAAATGTAATATAATTTGTAGCTATTTGTTTTTAATACCCATTATTGGCCCCGCAGGGAATTTTTTGGGTTATTTATACAAAATAATCGAGCTTAAAGCTATTTTAGCATACTTTTCAAAGAAATTTAAAATGTATGAAATGCAATATTCTGTGGAAACTTTATACAAATGTAATATAACTGTAACTATTTGTTTTTATAGAATCCCCATTGGCCCCGCAGGGAATTTTTTGAGTTTTTGATGCAAAAGAATCGAATTTGAAGCTATTTTGGCATCGTTTTCAAAGAAATTTAAAATTTGTGATATGCAATATTCTTGGGAAACTTTGACAAAATGCATTATAATCTGTAAATTTTGTTATTCGATAAAATCCCTAAAGATAATCGATTAAGAATAGATTTTGGAATTGCTTTGAAAACGGTGCTTATTCGGTATCATAGTTTAACGTGTAATTATTAAATTGTATTCATGAGGATGATCATGTTGGACAAATGAGTTATTGTCTAATTGGATAATACCTCTGTTCAATTAGCTTTGCAAAACTTGGGAAAATTTTGAGAATTCAACCTCATAATGGAGCAAATTTGTGCATTTTTGGATCTCTTTATCAAAATTTGTGTGTATCTGGGGGTTATATCTGGGGGTGTCAAGATGAAAAGTGGGGGGGTCATTGACCCCCACTCCCCCCCCCCCCTTCCTACGCGCCTGATTCCAGAGAAGTACGTTCCGGCTCTCGGATACTGTGTTGTTTGAATGTGGCCAATACCCGATGGTTTTAACTGTGATTCAGGCCCACGTGATCTTGTCTAGTCTTCTTCCCGTGCCATTGACTATCCTCATGAAGGTCCTGTGTCGTTTGATTCCAGAGAAGTACGTTCCGGCTCTCGGATACTGTGTTGTTTGGATGTGGCCAATACCCGATGGTTTTAACTGTGATTCAGGCCCACGTGATCTTGTCTCGTCTTCTTCCCGTGCCAATGACTATATGAAGTTCCTGTGTCGTTTGATTCCAGAGAAGTACGTTCCGGCTCTCGGATACTGTGTTGTTTGAATGTGGCCAATACCCGATGGTTTTAACTGTGATTCAGGCCCACGTGATCTTGTCTAGTCTTCTTCCCGTGCCATTGACTATCCTCATGAAGGTCCTGTGTCGTTCGGTTCCAGGGAAGTACGTTCCGGCTCTCGGATACACGATCCACACGCGGAATCCGACGGCCGATCTCAAGATCAACTTGCAAGGTAGGAGCCTGTCGCTGAATATGACGAGGTGGCTCACAGTTCAGTGGCTCAATAAATCAAAACACACGGTGCTATTTCATAAGAATATGTACATGGGAGCACCACAACTGGATCTATTGATTGGAGACATTGCATGCGAACATTCTTAAAACTGGACTCATAACAAAGTTAGTTTCAAAACCGTATCCATTATGCACTCGTTACCAGAGTATTTACACGTAGCTAAAGCCATCTTTCCGTTGACAGCTTTTACTAATAGGAAGTGTTAAATGTTATTCATTTGGAGGAAAATTGATGCAGTTGCCTTTTCATTGTATATGCCTACAGTTAAAGGGAAGCTACGCCAGTACATACCTTGTTATTTATCTTGGGAACTGGATCCTCTATCTTGGTATTGTCTTGAGTGTTACGATATCTGTCACCAGGCATCGTGGTCGGCAACGGCTTCACGGATCCTCCGACCATCTTCGAGTACAGCGCCTTCGTCTTCCAGCTCGGCCTTGTCGATGTGAACATTCGTGATCGGATGGCGAGCTTCGAGCAGTCCGCCAGACAGGCCATCGCGGCCGAGCAGTACGTCCTGGCGTGGACGGTATGTACTTCACCGTAGACACCGTTCACCGTTCACCGCACAGCATTAGCTTACTGCGAATCCAACAATTAGTAAATAAATCTATAAGGGCCAGTATTACCATTAGCTTAAAAGCTACAGTTAGCTACTCCACTTCAGAAAACTCTGTTTGATGTCTATCCTGCAATTTAATTCCCCTCGGGCTACATTGACTGCAGTTTATTTGGTCACACTGCAGTACAGAGACATCGAGAAGTCGTAAATGTATTCCAATGTGTGTCATTTAATTCAATAAGCTTGAAGTCGAATTTACCCACACGGAAAAAAGTATTTTAGTGTTAATTGGAGCAGATGGCTGAGTCACAGTGGTAACGCTCTGAATTTGTATTCCGGGGGCCCGGGTATTCCCCCAGTCGACAGGCAAATGCTGAGAAGGTACCCTACTAATAGGCCACGACCGCCTCCTTCCCACCTTCAATCCCTACCTGATTCACCATCATCTCCCAATCATCATAATCATTCATCCGTCGCCATTAGCCTCGCTGCAGAACTGTGCGACGTAAAGCCCCACAAAAAGTGTTTATAATCTAACAATTTAACTAATGCTGGTAATTCCAACTGATATTTCGTTGGACCAAACAGAACGCATTGCTGGGGTACGAATTCAAGAACACATGTTGTTAAATTAGCAAACCTTTTTCCGTGCAGACCTCTCTCAAATCGCTTGCCGTGTTACAGCTGTGGAACCAAGTGCTGAACCTGTGGAACACTCACTCCGACTACAGCAACAACTACAACTTCCTGTACGTCGACTTCCCGGCCTTCAGCGGCGACTACGCCTCCTTCGTGCAGGGCGAGGAAGTGCGACGCCTCATCCACGTCGGCGACGTCACCTACGACGACGGCAGCGGCGTCGTCTACAACAAGATGATCCCGGAGTTCATGCTGACGGTGAAGCCGTGGCTGGAGACTCTCATCGACAACTACCGAGTGCTCTACTACAACGGACAGATGGACGTGATCGTCGCCTACCCTCTGTCCGTGAACATGTACGAGAACCTGGAGTTCGCCGGGGTGGACGATTACCGCCGCGCGCAGAGGAAGGTGTGGAGGTTCGGCGGGGACATCGCGGGGTACACGAGGGGGGCGGGGAACTTCACGGAGGTGCTGGTCAGGAATGCCGGGCACATGGTACCGACTGACCAGCCGGCGTGGGCGTTGGACCTCATCACCAGGTTCACGTCAAACAACATGCCTTGACGACGATCATGAGTTCCAGATTAGAAGTTTGGATTGTTACTGTTTCTATGAACGTTTCACACACTTCATTTAGATATTTATTTCTCAATATTTCCTCGGACATTCAGTGTGCTTCTTCAGGAGAAGAAAGGAAATGTAACTCTTTGCTCCTGAGAAAGCCAAAATATTTAGAAATAAATAAATACATATACTAGTTTCTCGCAATCGAGAGGCAAATCGTGAATATCTCGTCCCTGTGACGCGATCAAAGAAACAGCAAGATTCAATTACTTTGTTACTTCAATCTGTCCTGTTGAGTTTATTGTTATTAAAACCACAATAATGTATTTTGTCCAGAATTTTAATTAATTTATCCCCAGTCACATCCTCAATATGTCCAAGATTTGTAATTATAATATATACAATTCTGTAATCTGTACAGTTCTATATTCTCCAGTTCACTGGACTAATGGCGACGGTTGCCCGCCCGCCCTAAGGCTGCAAACACACGGGACGTTGTTTTTTCATGCCCAGCCCAGACGCGATGTTTTTCGCCCAGGGGAGTTTTACACGCGCGTCTTTTGTGCGTCCCTTGTGTTCGCTCCCAAATAAGACTCAGTACTACTCGGCGTTTCGCCGGCGCGCGAACGCTTCGGCACTAAATGTGCTCTTGCGAGAAAAAGTGAAAAGCCTACACGAGACGTTGCGAAGAAACCGCGCTCCTTCAGTGGAAGTAAAAAACGTCGATCCTTCTCGCCAATCAGTTAAAAATTTGGTACATCAATTCGACTCGCCAGGGCAAAAGCGACGATCAGACGAAGAAAATGAGGCATCAATAAACGAGAGTGATACATCTATCCCAAAAGAAAATCGCGAGGAAATGTACAGAAGAATCTGCTTGAACTCTAAAGCAGTGAAAATAGTCCGAAATAAAAAAGAAAAAAAACAAGTGTTAGTGATGGGGGATTCAATGTTGAGACGCGCTAAGGACTGGTGTGAAGACGAAGGATGTGATGTCAGGATGTTTCTCGGCATTAGGGTGAAAGAACTCACGGATCAGCTGATGAACACCCTGCTTGAAAAATCTCGACTAGTTTCTGGAGTAAGTCCAGACACCAGAACTAGTCAGACAAGACCAGAAATGGTGTCCAGACATACTCCAGAAATTGGAACAGACAAAATCAGAATCAGACAATAACAGACAATACCAGACAATTACAGAACACATTTCACTTTCTTTTATCAGAGTTGTCCAGACATATCAGACATAACCAGACGAAAGTGAATTGGAACTTACAAGAAACTATCAGACTTTACCAGACAAATGTCTTGGAACTGACAAGAATTTATCAGAAATAATAAGATATTACCAGACCGTGAATATACCAGCCATAACCAGAAGTAATCAGACATTACCAGACCGAATACACCAGACATAACCAGAAGTTCTCAGACATTACCAGACTATACCAGACATATCCAGAAGTTATCAGACATTACCTGACTGACTATACCAGAAATATCCAGACCTAATCAGACATTACCAGGCCGACTATACCAGACCTATCCAGAAGTTTTCAGACATTCCCAGAATATACCAGACATATCCAGAAGTAATCAGACCTTACCAGACTAAACCAGACATATCCAGAAGTATTCAGACATTACCAGACCGATATACCAGACATATCCAGAAGTAATCAGACCTTACCGGACTATACCAGACATATCCAGAAGTTATCAGACATTACCAGACTATACCAGACATATCCAGAAGTAGTCAGACATTACCGGACTATACCAGACATATCCAGAAGTTATCAGACATCACCAGACATATCCAGAAGTAATCAGATATCACCAGACTATACCAGACATATCCAGAAGTTGTCAGACATTACCAGACCGATATACCAGACATATCCAGAAGTTATCAGACATCACCAGACTATACCAGACATATCCAGAAGTTATCGGACATTACCAGACTATACCAGACATATCTAGAAGTTATCAGACATCACCAGACTATACCAGAAGTTATCAGACATCACCAGACTATACCAGACATATCCAGAAGTTATCAGACATTTCCAGACTACACCAGACATATCCAGAAGTTATCAGACATTACCAGACCGATATACCAGACATATCCAGAAGTTATCAGACATCACCAGACTATACCAGACATATCCAGAAGTTATCAGACATTACCAGACACATCCAGAAGTTATCAGACATTACCAGACACATCCAGAAGTTATCAGACATCACCAGACTATACCAGACATATCCAGAAGTTATCAGACATATCCAGAAGTATACAGACATTACCGGACTGACTACCAGAAATATCCAGACCTATTGACATGACCAGACCGACTATACCAGCCATATTTAGAAGTTATCAGACTATACCAGAAATATCCAGAAGTAATCAGACATTACCAGACTGATTATGCCAGATATATACAGACCTAATCAGAAATTGCCAGACCGACTATACCAGACATATCCAGAAATTATCAGACATTACCAGACTGATTATGCCAGATATATCCAGACCTAATCAGACATTACCGGAGTTGGACCGACTATACCAGACCAAGGTGTCTATAGAAGTTGGTATACCAGACATATCCAGAAGCTCCAGAAGTTATCAGACATTACCAGACCGATTATACCTAAAACCAGATATCCAGATAATATCTTTATTTTTAGAGCGAAGTTAAGCCAGTGGCTTCTCTTCCACTTAACTCTTTTGTTAACATAAGTGGTACAGTGTCAAGTAAATATGTGAATAAAAGGAAAATTTTACAATGTATAATTCGACTATGGATAAGTTATTGATTGACATTAAGGAACAAAAAACATATGGATAATTAGAGTAATAATAACAAAGGCAATAGTAACAGATACTTGAAGGAACTGAAAACTTCATGATTAGTTAAATTACAAGGTATGTATGTAATGTGATGTGCATCTGCAGTAACATCTGGCTAGGTACTTATCTACAATATATTATTTATAAGCTCTATTTCTCTCCAGGAACATTTTTTTAAGAAGTGGTTTAAATAGCTTGTGCTGTACGCTGTGCATAGAGTTTGGGATCTCATTATAATATTTCACTGCATTAAATGAAAACGATCTTTGGAATCGTTTGTGATGTGTGTTCCACTGTGTGGAACTCCATGTGTTCCACTAGGATGATACCATTACAAATGTAAGATTGATGAATGTTGAAAAACAGTATCGAACAAAATACGAGTATGTAAAGATTCAGAACAATAAAAGGTCTTAAAAGTTCCATAATTCCGAAGCATTTCTAGGTGTTATTTCGTAATGCATTCAACAGCCCATAGATTTGAATTCATCAAGAATTTAGAAGAGCATGTGTGTGGCCAGAATTAATATCACACTTTTAGTGTAAATTTATTTTATCATTAGATATTTCGCACAGGTGCCTACTTACTTGCATATTATATAATTATCATGTAGAATGTCAATATCACAATAATATAAATGCAATGGGTATGTAAATCATTTTTGTATATAATTGAATCTATTTTCAAAATATTTTTATATAAAATGATTATAAATATGCCCATACATATTATACAAGATCTGCACAAGGGATAAGTTTCCACACAAAATCTCAATGAAATCTTTAAAAAAAATTATAATGGAAACTCGTTTTCCTAGACTGTATGTACTTACGCTTAATATTTTGCTTAATTACATGCATTACATCAACATTGGAGACAATATATTGGTTAAAAGACAGCACAGCATGAGCATGTGTGGTGTGCACAGCATGTGCACAGTAAGGTGCAATGCCAATCACTGTCATAACCTCCGAGCTCTGACTTATGGCATGATATCATAATATTGGAGAATATTTGGTACCATTGGCCCCTTGAATCAGACCCAGTCGTTGACCACCTATTTCAATCTTAGTAAAACAATCTTCCGTATGCATTCTCATGCAGGGTTCACTAGGTCCTGTTCTATAAGCGCATGAGATCAAGGAACTTTGTTCGGAAATGAACACAATTGGCTTAAAAGAAAGTATTGAACCATTAATTTAACATTAAAGAAATTATTGGTTTTAATTACTATCTAATAAAGGTGAAAGTCTTTATGTGAATAATCGTTGTGTCGGGGTGGAGGGGAATGGCACCAGGAGAGTATTTTGACAGCATTCAAGCTATTCAACATGTGGGAATTTATTAATTTATGGGTTCAACATTCTTTACAAAGTTTTAACATCTAACTTTTAATAAAAACGCTAAAAATCAAGGACAAATGGAAACGATGGTTCATTCAACAGTTGCAATAATATTTCATGTTTGTGTTGAAATATGAAACTGTTTTTATTAATCATAATGTAATAATTGTAATACACTATTAAAAATTAACTCACAACTAAATTTGGCCCTGTAAAAAATTTAATACCTATAGACAAATGGAAACAATATAATTACAAAATATAAAAATGCATTGGATGGAGCGGTTACCGATCCTGGTTTGCAGTTCTTCGCCTCTATAGGCACCGAGTGTTCGCCACGAGTGAGAGAAATTAGCAACATTTGTGGGAAGATCGTCAACTGTTTTATTTCTCATTGGCCGTGACCTAGCAACCGATCAGATGTCAACAAATGTACTCAAAATATTTCGGAATCAGAACTTAGTCGCGCAAATTAATATTGTGATCAGATTCAGTGAAATTGTGAACACTTTGTTGTTAATATTTTGTAGGCGAATAAACATTAGATAAACATGTGTAAATTTTAAGAATTGATAATGCGTAATATGTGCAGCAACATAACATATAACTGCAGCGACTTGGACGCCTTGCCAAAAGGTAAGCTTCCTTCCCACAGATTAGGTGGCTCTGTCTGTACTTTTGCAGTGCCATCTGTTGTCTAAACACGCTGCCTATACAATGGAATTTTGTCATCGGCTTTCAAAGAGGCTGTGGCTATATGTCCTGTAAAATGAAATGAAGAGAAAAGTAGTCACGAGATACATTAAAAATAATTTTATCTCATTACCGTCACAATAAAAAATCTTGGTACTGGGTATAGAGGGACGAGTAAGAAGGTAGTGTGCATGCCTTTGCACACTACCTGCTGAGAAGTCTTGCCAAGATCATTGTAATATTGTCTTGATTGTATTTCTAGAAAGTTTGACTCTAATTTTTTTTTAAATGATAATATTTTACTTCTTTTGGCGAGATCTTGTATTCTTGTTTAGATTTTTTTTTTTGATTTAGACCAGCGTTTCTTATACTTTTCTACCCCGCGGACCCCCTTAAAACATAGGTAGTTTAGTTTGTTGTCGCGGACCCCCAAAACTTACCCGTAACATTTTTGGAATATTCCCCCATTCATCATATCAGATTAGAATTCTATTCTTTATTCCCAAAGATAGTCTAACTTTGATAATAATATGAAATAATAAAAATTATTGGAATGTAGCATTATTTTTCATTTAAATATTTGTATTCTATATTAGTACGGCACGACTAATTACGGGGAAACATTTTGCGCACGAAACAATGTGGGGAGGGCCCCTTAGCGACAAGGGATAGGTCCGAAAAGACCGGGAAATTTTTGAAATTCGAAAGTGAATTTGGACTATATTTACCTATGCGATTTGGACAATAATTTTTGTCGTTTTTATTTTTGGCTTACAAAGTATTTTTTCACAATAATGAGAACATGTTTAAAAAAAATTAATGTAATTTTAGTGACGTAGAGTTAAGAATTACTCCACAATAGGAGGAAGGGGAGAAGAAGCACACACTTAAACATGTATACCTACCCTATATTTTTATTGAGTTTAAGTGTATTTTAAATTTTATATTTAAACCCAATATAAATATTCAATGCTATTTCTTGAGTCTTCGCGGACCCCCTGTGAGGCCTCCGCGGACCATAATTTAAGAATCGCTGATTCAGACAATGAAATTGTTAATATTTGACAAAATCTTGTTAAGATCTTGGAAATAGTTTCAGCAGGGAAGTCCCTTCTTGGGTACTAAAACATCATCATTGAATGTGGTAAATGTAGTAATGCCATGCCCCAAGTTTTTTTCTGAAATAAAGAATCGTTGAATATTACATCAGTGATCTGTTTTAGATAGACTAGTACAATAAGCGTCTTTAATTACCATTCAAAACAGTGTTTCATGACGGAATTGGTTTGGTGCCATTGTTTTGTTGGATCATGTTACTTGGATTGTTCAATGAAGAATTCTGTAACATAAATTACTTATTTAAATAGACACCGTACAACATAAATCAAAATAATATACAAATACAAATTGAAATCAGTCAAAGGTATGTAATAACTGAGGATATTATCTCATATGTTTTACGTAGCACAGTTATATCTTCAACTTACTAAACTAGGAAATAGCTCGGTGTAACGCGTTGATAAGCGAGATCTTGGCAAGAGTTTCAGCAGGGCAGTCCCTTCTTGGGTATTATCACATCATGTGGTGAATGTAGTAATGCCATGTCCCAAGTTTTTCTGAAATAAAACAATCGTTACCTATGTTAATATTATTATTATTATTATACTCAGATATTGCCTGAGTATAATATAACATCAGTGATCTGATTTAGAAGTGTCCTTAATTACCATTAAACAGTGCATTCTTGACGGAATTGGTTTGGTGCCATTGTTTTGTTGGATCATGTTACTTGGATTGTTGAATGAAAAATTCTGTAACAGAAATTACTTATTTAAATAGACACCGTACAACATTAATCAAAATAATATGCAAATACAAATTGAAAACAGTCGAAGGTATGTAATAACTGAGGATATTATCTCATATGTTTTACCAAATACATTAATAATAGTTACCTTCATTATTAAAGTAATTGGTTATATCTTTAACTTACTAAACTAGGAAATAGCTCGGTGTAACGCGTTGATAAGCGAGATCTTGGCAAGAGTTTCAGCAGGGCAGTCCCTTCTTGAGTATTATCACATCATGTGGTGAATGTAGTAATGCCATGTCCCAAGTTTTTCTGAAATAAAACAATCGTTATGTTAATATTATTATTATTATTATTATACTCAGATATTGCCTGAATATATAACATCAGTGATATGATTTAGAAGTGTCCTTAATTACCATTAAACAGCACATTCATGACGGAATTGGTTTGGTGCCATTGTTTTGTTAGATCATGTTACTTGGATTGTTCAATGAAAAATTCTGTAACAGAAATTACTTATTTAAATAGACACCGTACAACATTAATCAAAATAATATACAAATACAAATTGAAAACAGTCAAAGGTATGTAATAACTGAGGATATTATCTCATATGTTTTACGTAGCACAGTTATATCTTCAACTTACTAAACTAGGAAATAGCTCGGTGTAACGCGTTGATAAGCGAGATCTTGGCAAGAGTTTCAGCAGGGCAGTCCCTTCTTGGGTATTATCACATCATGTGGTGAATGTAGTAATGCCATGTCCCAAGTTTTTCTGAAATAAATCAATCGTTTTGATATTATTATTATTATTATACTCAGATATTGCCTGAATATTACATCAGTGTCTGTTTTAGAAGTGTCCTTAATTACCATTCAAAACAGTGTTTCATGACGGAATAATAGTACATACATACACTACATAATACATACTACTACTACTACATACTATCAGAATTGCAGCATTGCAGCACTTAATTTTGGGTTTCAACTTTCACCTAGACTTTCAGAATCTATTTAGAATGCATTGAATATTAGTTGAACAAATTCAAGCACAAGTTCTTGAATTTGTTGACATAACTCTATTCATAGAATATATTTATGTGAGTGAAAGAAAATGGGATCTGCCATCAAATTTGATTTTCAGATTTCGCAAATATTCTTTTACCCAAGCTTTTACCACAATGACATTAGAACGAACTTTTGATAGGTACGTAAATTTACATTTGTCTTTTTACGACTATAGAAGATAAACTAGGAAAACGCTCCGTGAAACGCGTTGATGAGCGAGCACCGGACACGTGCGCAAACATAGAACCGAAGATGCGTTAACACATAGAAAACTAATACACGTTTTAACGTTATTAAACCTATAGATTAAACGTTCAACAGTTCTACCTAGTTTAGAAACGGAATGAATCCAACGTTCCACAATTACAATAAGACAATGTAGTGTTTTAAACTGAATGAATCAAACCTTTAAAAAAAATTAGCATCCTTCAAGGAAATGTCAGGCTAGACAGACGCTCAGAAACGGAATGAATCCAACGTTTTCACTAGTAGGTATACCTATTGGTAGAAGAAGACTATTAAGAAATGAAATATCAATGTTCTGACAAAAACTCTCGATAAATAATGTTCACCTGCTATAAAAGCGGGGAAACTTTACCACAAACTTTTTAACGAAAATAAGCAAAATGCTGGAGAGATTTGAAATGACATGATCACAAGAAGAGAACAAATGCCACTCTATGAAACACACAGGAAGCACGGCCATCAGAACTACGAATTGCCAAAAGTTCATCAAGGTCCTTAGTTTTGCGAAAACTTGAAATGATCTGTTTGGAAATACGTTCTATATTGAATTATTAAAATATTATCCACCCAATCAACATAAAAGTATCTGGTTTTCACTGAAAATTGTAAACAGCATCTAAACACACTGGTACATAAAGCAAATCTGATTCAATTGTAGTGGAAAAACATTAATTTTCAATACTTAATTTCTGACAGCTATTTAAAATGTAAGTAAGTTCGTACATTCTCAGCTGATTGGGATGAAAATTTGTAAAATAAGAGACAATGTTGGTCTTAATGACCATGCAAAATATGAGTTTGATAACATTTATCGAAGACCATTTTCATTTTTCAACCTATCAGGAGATATTTATTTTACCAATGACCAATGAATGGATATCAAAAAAAAAATTGGGTCTGCAAACAGAGAAGGTTGTCTCTACATGTGTGCAAAATTTCAGGTCGCTCGGTGAAACGGTGCGACTTCTATTGCTCTAGTTAACAGATAAAAGTAAAAACAAAAAAAAATAAAAAAACAGAGGTCCGTGTCAAAAGAGTCAAAAGGAGACGCTCGCTTCGCTCGCTCAATCACACAAATTTGAAAAATATTTAGAAAAGGCAGGTTCACACATTTACCCACTTGTAGGTCGTACACTTACCTCCAAAGACAGAGATGTTTGTTCTTTGCTGTTCCTCCATTCTTCATCGTAACACAACACTGTATATTCTGTTATTCATACGCGTTGAATTTGATTAAATATCGAAATTCACGAATGTAGGCGATCACATTTTCACACTTATAAAATTTCCTATTTTGTGTAGTTACCGTACACTCAGCAAATGATAAGACGGTATTTGAAAGAAATGGATTAGCTGATAAAAATGTGATGGCATCAATGTTGAAGTCTCTGCTAACTCGTCATCTACCTAGTAGGTGGATAATATGCTCTGATTTCATTGATAACAACAAGGATTGATTTTCAAGGAACCTGATCAGCAGCGAATCCGTTTCTTTCAAATACCGTTTTATGATTTGTTGGGTGTACTTACTCAATAATTACAATTTAACGCACATGCACGGTAAAACACAGTAAAATTTTCTATCAAATCATTATCTAGATACTTTTTTGAGTAACTGACTGTAGATACTTTCACTTTCTGGTATTCATCAAGTAAAATATTAAATTTGTGACGTTCCTTCTTACCATATTTTAAACAAATTAAATGCAAAAATGAACTAGAAGGAACCATACCCCAGGTATCATGAACTGAGATATTAAGGAAAACGCGTTTTACATAATAGTTTTTAAAATGTATGGACTACAGTGATTTTTCTGTTGTTTGATCGGCAGAATTTTTATATATTTTTTGTAATTACTAATAATTAAATCACACTGTGGTTACTTCAAAAATTTATTAAATGTAGCTTGGTTCCTTTTTGATCAATGTGAAATTATTGTTTATTATATGTAAGTACGTACGCTTTTTAATTGGTTACGTTCAGCTGACTTATATGTTTATGCTTTACTTGACAACTTTTATACATTCGTAAATTTTGTATAATTTTTATTGTAACGTGGAAAAAAGGCTTATGAAATAAAATAAATAAATAAAAAAAAAAATGTTGTGAATGTATAAATTTTAATAGTGAAAAGGAACCAACCCACAAAAATGTGGATTTTTTCCGTTTTGCGTTTTTTTCCCGTTTTGTAAATTAGCAAAGAAAACACTCTATAAATATACACTACACAGTGTGTTCTGAGATGCGCTTTTTGAGATCGGTAAAAGGGTGTTGTTTGTTAGATAAGATCAGGAATGAGGATATAAGGGCCGAATTGGGAATGAAGGAAATCAATAAGAATATATCACAGTACAGGAGAAGATGGGCCGACCATGTAGAAAGGATGTCGAATAAGAGAATTCCCAAATGGGCCCTTCACTATGATCCGAAGGGCAGGCGCGACATTGGCCGGCCAAGGAAAAGATGGGCTGCACCTTGAGGACGGAACGGACTTTTAGCCCAATCTTTGCGGGTAGAAGAAGAAGAAGACAGTGTGTAGTGTATATTTATAGAGTATGTACCTATACTATACACTACACAGTGTGTAGTGTATAGTATAGGTACACAGCAAATGTGGGTGGGTTCTCTTTTGAAAATTAAAGTTTAGGTCAAGTCAAGATCTATCAGAATTGCAGCACTTAATTTTGGGTTTCACCAAGATTTTCAGAATCTACTTAGAATGCATTGAATATTAGTTGAGCTTGACCTCATATTAACGAAATAAGAAAACAATGCATACATTTTACCGATTATTTTACCGGTTTTGACAACCCTATTTCAAAGGATCAAGTTATGTGATAACTTTTTTTGTTTTGCCGAGTGTACCTACATTTAAAACGTATGCTTTACAACATTAACACAAAAGTGATCAAATTCTTTGACAGACCATAATATTTTCATCATATTCGGGTTTTTTTCATGTACACATTTCTTTCAAGCAATGATTTAATCAAAATGATATGACAGAAAATTTTGCCTTGCACTAAACGTGTAATTTTGGCTATATGGTTCGTAGGCTATGGGCTTAGGCTATAGGTGTTTTGGATTTGTATTAATGAACACGACAAAATTTGCAACTTTCTTCTCAAGAGCGTTACGACGCTCGAGAACGCTCAAGTTCTGTAAACATTTTCCAAACTGCTGAAACTAAACTTATTCAATACGCTTCGATGAGCTTGTAGTTGGTAAAATACCAATTTGAAATAATTATCTTTGTTAAAATGACAGTAGTCTATTTATGCAGAGGCAATCGAATTAAAATGGAAAACCAACTGCAGCAATTTTTTTTCATTGTTTCCCTTATTCTATAATGTGTGTAAGTTTCAGCACTTCATCTTTGATAGTTCTGTCGGAGTGACCTCAAACAGGGGAATGTCTTTTGTGCCACCCGGTATAATTAATAATAGATTATAATCGCAAAAATAAAACTAGTTAAGAAATTCAGCAAATAAAAGAAGTTTCAATATAAAATTTAGCAATCATGGTTTAATTATTTTCTTTGGGGGGGGGGGGGGGGGGGGGGGGGGGGGGGGCTTAACGTCGCACTGTTCTGCAGCGAGGCTAATGGCGACGGATGAATGATTATGATCACCGTATAATTGAAACCGTATAATTCATCAGCAAACAGAAACCATATCGCAACTGACTCTAGACAATATCTACCTCCTTAATCGCAGTCCCGTTCAAGCTCTCGACCTCTTCCAACTTTATAATATTCCATCATCTACTCCTGAGTGCTCTCTCGCACAGAAGAAGCGAGTGTCCGTGTTTGCATGCAGCCACGGCCGCGGACTCGGAGCTGCTCTGACCAACCATCTCGGTCAGGCACAGATGTCAATGTGTATGTAAAAACAGGCGTTGAGGTGTCAACAGTGTGCGCCGACATTTCGTCCCTGACATCTGACTTTGGAGACCAAGATCATATCATCATAATGGCAGGCAGCGATGCAATTACCAAGGGGTCAGACATAAATACAACGAAAACAATAGTACATCATGTAGCAACAATACTATCTATACTTCCTCACACTAACATTACAGTAGCGACAATACCTCTTAGATTCAATAAACACCATTCAATAGTTAATAAATTAATCAGGACGACAAATGATCAATTAGCAAAACTCGCCGAATTCTATGGCAATGTTTCGATTCTCGACATGTCCGTTTTTCAAAGACGTCATTTCACCCCTTATGGACTGCACCTCAACCGTGAAGGAAGAGCCACCCTCCTAAACGCCATAGCCAGCATCATCGAGCCCCTTGCTTCTCCCCCCGCTCCACCCCGCCCTCAAGCACCAGCTCGCCGGCCGACCGCCGGGCATGCCGAGGACGCCGCCGAGCCCACCCGCCACGCCTCCAGCAGCCCTGCAGAGGTCCGAGCAGCTGACTGTCCAGCTACCACGCGGCCGCCACGTGCTTGCCAACTGTCATCGAGCAGAAGGACACGACGGCGAGCTACGAGCACCCGTCACAGCGATACAACATCAGTCACAATACCAGCGAAAACAGACAGGTTCCATAACGCTGTTCCATCGCTGTTCCATCTCGATGCGCCAGCTGTGGAACAAGATCATCTCGCTGCGCCAGCTGTGGAAGAAGATCATCTCGCTGCGCCAGCTGTGGAAGAAGATCATCTCGCTGCACCAGCTGTGGAAGAAGATCATCTCGCTGCGCCAGCTGTGGAAGAAGATCATCTCGCTGCGCCATCTGTGGAAGAAGATCATCTCGCTGCACCAGCTGTGGAACAAGATCATCTCGCTGCGCCAGCTGTGGAACAAGATCATCTCGCTGCACCAGCTGTGGAAGAAGATCATCTCGCTGCGCCAGCTGTGGAAGAAGATCATCTCGCTGCGCCAGCTGTGGAAGAAGATCATCTCGCTGCGCCAGCTGTGGAAGAAGATCATCTCGCGGCGCCAGCTGTATATGAGGATAATGTCGCAGCTTCTGTACAGACTCTCCCGTCCAAAGTTCTGCGTAGGTCTACCAGGACATCCAAGCCAGGTCAAATACTCAACTTGTGACGCCAAGACTGCAACATGGCGGGTGACTCTCAGAGCAGTACCACGACTGTCTGCCCTGATCGTCCTGCGGGAAGGACAGTGAGCATTGCAGGCATCAACGCGCGATCTCTCTCCCAAGACTTTGATGCATTCAAAGATATTATTCTTGATAATAATTTCGATGTTGTGGGTGTCACTGAGACCTGGCTTGCACCGGAAACGCCATCGACTGGTATCTGCATCCCTGGATATACTTTACATCGGCTAGATCGGCAAAATGAAGGCCTGATCGCAAAGAGAGGCGGCGGGGT
This sequence comes from Leuctra nigra, assembly GCA_934045905.1. Taxonomy (NCBI): domain Eukaryota; kingdom Metazoa; phylum Arthropoda; class Insecta; order Plecoptera; family Leuctridae; genus Leuctra; species Leuctra nigra. The sequence goes on along the minus strand of OW203762.1, from coordinate 7,006,419 downwards.
ATGCTTTTACATCAAGGAGAACATTCGACATAAACTCATTCCAATCTTGCCTGCGGAACAATCAATGGAACAGATCTGGCTAGAACTTCATCTTAAGCGGAAGAAGATCGCTATCGGAGTAGGTTACAGGCCACCCAACCAAAAATATAGTGTATTAAAAGGGGTTGGGGACGTAATCAGTTCCTTACAAGACACAGCTGATAACATAATTTTTGTGGGTGACACTAACATCAACACTCTTGACGACAGCAAATCCGACTCAAAATTCCTAATGAAGTTCTTGGGGAAGCATGACCTGCAACAAATAATCACTAAACCCACGAGGGTTGTAGATAATGCCACTTGTCAGTCCGCAACGCTCATTGACCATATATATGTTAAAGATATTGAGGTAGTTGAGTCATCAGACGTACTTGATATTACTTTGATTAAAGGTCACAATGGAACGTCCATCACTGATCATAGGATGACTATGTGTGTCCTTCGATATGTAACACCGCGGAAGACCTCAAGAACCATCACATTTCGTGACTACAGTAAAATTGATGCTGATGATCTAGATCTTCATTCAAAGAATGTTGCGTGGAACAATTCCCTGCAGCTCCAGGACGTGGACGACAAAGTCATGTATCTCAGTACGAAGCTTCTGGATACAGCTGATGCGTTTGCGCCTTGGAAGAGTATCACTACATCAGGACCTAATGCTCCGTGGCTTACAACGACCATTCAAGAAATGATCAAGCTGAAGAACAACGCTCTGCGAAGTTACAAGAGGAATAAGTCACCTGAAAAATGGCAGTATTACGCCGAGCTGCGCAACTGCGTAAATAAGGCTATAAGAAATGAGAAAAAGGCATTTATTACTGCAGCCCTCACAGGTTGCAAGAACAACCCAAGAATGTTTTGGCAAAAACTTGAGACATGGAACATCCACAGAAGCAGGAAGAAACAAACATCGCAGATCCCTGAGCAGCTCTCGAACGTTGAAGATATTAACAACTATCTCATTGGTTCCGTTGGACAAGCCACGATCAGCCCGGAAGTGCTTAACACTTACACACAAACTGTACGGAATGCAGGCATTGATGAGCTCCATTTTACTCCTGTTAGCGAGGACAGTGTTCTGGACATAATAAAGGGAATCAAATCAACAGCCTCTGGTGCAGACCTTATAACAATCAAGATGCTATCACTGTGCCTCCCCCATTGCCTCACTAGCCTTACCGACATAATAAATTGTTCTCTAAAGACCAGCAAATTCCCAACAGCTTGGAAGGTGGGGATAATAACACCCTTGCCCAAAATCAGCAACCCTTTAGAACTGAAGGATCTTCGTCCAATAACAATCCTTCCAACGCTTTCCAAGATTTTGGAGAAAGTCGTCTTCCTGCAGCTAAGCCGGTTCTTAGAGTACAACCAGATCCTTCCAGACACTCAGTCAGGTTTTCGCAAAAACAGAAGCACCGCGACCACTCTGCTAGACATATGCGACACGGCTATAGGCGCAATGGACCGTGGACAGGTCACGTGTCTTGTACTTCTCGACTTTTCGAAAGCCTTCGACACCATCAATCACGAGTTTCTGCTAGCTGTACTTAAATACAATGGGTTGAGTACAGAGGCAGTGAGCTGGTTCTACAGCTACTTGAATGGACGGACTCAGAGAGTACAAGTCAGCCGTGGAGGTACAAAGAAAATATCTTTACCATTACCAACATCAATGGGGGTACCCCAGGGTTCGATACTTGGACCAACTCTCTTCATCATCTACACTGCCGACCTCCAGAGTACGATCATCAATAGCATATGCCATACTTACGCTGATGATACCCAACTTTGCTACTCGTTCTACCCTAAAGACACTCTCCAAGCCACACTGAAAATCAATGAAGATTTGGTAGCAATTTCCTGTTGGGCAACGGATAGAGCACTAATACTGAACCCAGTCAAATCAACGGTGCTCCTTTCTGGTACTCCCCATCTTCGCGAACAATCACTACAACACGACCCTCAGATAAAAATTGATGATATCACCATACCAATTACTGACAGCGCTAAGAATCTCGGTCTTGTGGTGGATAGCAATTTAAAGTTCACGCAACACTTAAAATTACTGAAAAGATCATCATATGGAAAATTAAAATCACTAAACAGCTTCAAATCCCTTCTCCCACCATTTGCTAAACTAGCGCTAACTAATGCACTGGTTCTCTCGCAAATCGAGTACTGTGACGTAGTCTATGGCCCTTGCCTCTCAGCTCATGACGCATACGAGTTGCAGAAGATACAAAACTCATGCGCTAGATTTGCTTACAATATAAAGAGATCAGATCACATTTCCCCGTCCATTAAAAAAGCAAGGTGGTTAAAAATTGCTGACCGAAGACAACTGCATCTACAGTGCATCACACACAAGATTCTCCATTCCGATAAACCGGCATATCTTCGATCCAAGCTCGAAAGAAGAGGTGATGCACACTCAGTCAAGATCAGACACAAAGGGCGACTGAGCATTCGAACCCATCGACGTACTAAGTTCAAATCGTCATTCTCATACATGGCGGCTGCGTCCTACAATGAAGTCCCGGAGGAGTTGTACACCGTATGTCCAGCCACATTCAAGAGATGCCTCAAGACACTAGCCTTGCAGAAATCTTAGCTCTAGATCACCTCAAAACCACACTGTCATTTTCATTCATGTTGTTATCACTACTTATCATTACCATTATCCCATATAATTCTATGTCATACTTATTTTTTATCTAATTATATATATAATATATGTAATATATAAAATATATATATATAATATATATTATATATATATTTTATATTATACAATTATACCTATTATTAAATATAATTATAGTTAATTATATATTTACCTTATTCTAATATGGTTGTATGGAAGATCATTATGTACTTATTGTATACAAATAATGAATGCCGCCTATTTTGTATTTTTCGCAAAATAAAGATAATTTGAATTTGAATTTGAATTCATGGTTTAATAATCATCAACAAACACAAATGAAGAATCGATTGATTACCTACCCAAAAAAATGTCATGCCATTTTCAATGTCAAAGCTGATTGTAATTATTAATTATCACCAGCAGACTGCACAAAAAAATCTCCCAAAGGTTTTTAAAAGGTTTAAAAACAACCTTCAGGGAGACCCTGAGGTTTTGTTTCTGTCCTTTACGCAAAATTTCTGCCAGGTTGGGGCAAGGCAAGGAAAACATATCCCCCCACCCCATTGTTTTTTCGGACTTTGAAATCAATTTTGAGACGATATGAGGTGTATTTTGTGGAAATATTCAATATTGTATACATTTGTCACGGGGTGGGGGGGGGGGGGGGGGGGAGTTAACTACATGGCCCCTGAGGCATTTTTTGGTTTTTCGACACGTTGAAATTATTAGTTTGTGTATTTTTTGTTTACAAAATGAAACTAGGTAAATGTAAAACACCACACAAATTGTATGATTTCCTGATATCCAGGGGGGGGGGGGGCCAAGTGCTCCCCCCCTTCCCCCGCTGTGGTCGCCCATCCATGTAAGTGTCAAACATCTAAGTGCAATTTTACCGTGCGAGGTAGGAAACTCTCCGCCCCAGGTGGCAGGGTGACATTTTTACCAGCTCATATTGTATCTACCTACTATTTGTCAATAAAGTGTTAGGTAAATTCAATGCAAGATGCTTACAGTATTTGGGGAGTTTCAAAGGAGTAGGTATAATTGAAATGACTGCTCTCTTACCATTTTCCTGATAGCTCGTACCTATGTATTCCAAATTGTGTTTTTTCACTGCTGAGAATCCGCGTAAAACTAACAAAAGAATTATGTTTTTTCCAAATTATACATAAACAATTGATTAATGTATTTGAATGCATTCACTATCACACTGTATAGAACCGAGCGTTCTTACATAAATCACAATACTGATTAAAAAACCGCTCGAACTTCACTCTGCAGTCTCCACCCGCCTGGCTGGGGACTGACTGACTAAGAATTTGATGTCGATGCAAAACTAGCTCGATCCAGTTCAGCGTGAGAACAATGATGAATCATATTATTCAAAAAAACCGTTGTATCAGAGTTATGCAGATAAAGTCAGAATAGTCAAGACCTGATGTCAGACATAACCAGAAGGATTCAGAACGCACGAACATTTCCAGAACATACCAGATAATACCAGACGCTTTGAGACAATGTCTATCCAGACCAAGCCAGACAATACTAGAATGACACCAGACCATAGTTCATTCACCAGAATATCTCAGAACTTACAAGACAATTATCCAGACAAAACCAGACGATACCAGACCAGCTACCAGAATACACCAGATCCAGAAAATATCAGAATATACCAGAAGAAATCAGACAGAGTTCTAACCAGACTAAATCAGACAATTCCAGAACTACACCAGACATTGTCAATTCACCAGAATATCTCATAACTTACCGGACAATTATCCAGACAAAATCAGACGATACCAGACCAGCTACCAGAATACACCAGACGCAGAAAATGTCAGAATATACCAGAAAAAATCAGACATAGATCCAACCAGACTTAACCAGACAATTCCAGAATGACACCAGACCATAGTTCATTCACCAGAATATCTCAGAACTTACCAGACAATTATCCAGACAAAATCAGAATAGACAAAACCAGCTACCAGAATACACCAGACCAAGAAACTATCAGAATATATAGAAGAAATCAGACATAGATCCAACCAGACTAAACCAGACAATTCCAGAATGACACCAGACCATAGTTCATTAACCAGAATATCTCAGAACTTAATTTACCGGACAATTATCCAGACAAAACCAGACGATACCACCAGCTACCAGAATACACCAGATCCAGACGATTTTCAGAATTTACTCGAAGAAATCAGACATAGGTCTAACCAGACTAAACCAGACAATTCCAAAAAAAATTACACCAGATCAGTTAGATCACTAGGTTAACTCAGAAAGTACCAGACATTTAAGTCCAGCAGACTAAACCAGACGAAACCAGAATACACCACATCCAGAAAATACCAGATAATATCAGACGTTTTCAGACATTGTCTATCCAGATCAAGCCAGACGATACCAGAACTACACCAGACATTGTTAATTAACCAGAATATCTCAGAACTTACCAGACAATTATCCAGACTATACCAGACGAAACCAGAATACATCAGAACCAGAGCATACCAGATTAAAGCAGACTTATTCGACAATGTGTCATTCTGGTAGCTGGTCTGGTATCGTCTGGTTTTGTCTGAATAATTGTCTGGTAAGTTCTGAGATATTCTGGTGAATTGACAATGTCTGGTGTAGTTCTGGAATTGTCTGATTTAGTCTGGTTAGAACTATGTCTGATTTCTTCTGGTATATTCTGATATATTCTGGATCTGGTGTATTCTGGTAGCTGGTCTGTTATCGTCTGGTTTTGCCTGGATAATTGTCTGGTAAGTTCTGAGATATTCTGGTGAATGAACTATGGTCTGGTGTCATTCTGGAATTGTCTGGTTTAGTCTGGTTAGAACTATGTCTGATTTCTTCTGGCATATTCTGATATTTTCTGGATCTGGTGTATTCTGGTAGCTGGTCTGGTATCGTCTGATTTTGTCTGGATAATTGTCTGGTAAGTTCTGAGATATTCTGGTGAATTGACAATGTCTGGTGTAGTTCTGGAATTAGTCTTTAGACTAATTGGTTGGTCTAAAGTCTGGTCTTTAGTCTGGTTGGTGGATCTATGTCTGATTTCTTCTGGTATATTCTGATATTTTCTGGATATGGTGTATTCTGATAGCTGGTCTGACATCGTCTGGTTTTGTCTGGATAATTGTCTGGAGGGTTGTGAGATTTTCTGGTGAATTGACAATGTCTGGTGTAGATCTGGAATTGTCTGGTTTAGTCTGGTTAGAACTATGTCTGATTTCTTCTGGTATATTCTGATATTTTCTGGATCTGGTGTATTCTGGTAGCTGGTCTGGTATCGTCTGGTTTTGTCTGGAAAATTGTCTGGTAAGTTCTGAGATATTCTGGTGAATTGACAATGTCTGGTGTAGTTCTGGAATGGTCTGGTTTAGTCTGGTTGGATCTATGTCTGATTTCTTCTGGTATATTCTGATATTTTCTGGATCTGGTGTATTCTGGTAGCTGGTCTGGTATCGTCTGGTTTTGTCTGGATAATTGTCTGGTAAGTTCTGAGATATTCTGGTGAATTAACAATGTCTGGTGTAGTTCTGGAATTGTCTGGTTTAGTCTGGTTGAACTATGTCTGATTTCTTCTGGTATATTCTGATATTTTCTGGATCTGGTGTATTCTGGTAGCTGGTCTGGTATCGTCTGGTTTTGTCTGGATAATTGTCTGGTAAGTTCTGAGATATTCTGGTGAATTAACAATGTCTGGTGTGGTTCTGGAATTGTCTGGTTTAGTCTGGTTGAACTATGTCTGATTTCTTCTGGTATATTCTGATATTTTCTGGATCTGGTGTATTCTGGTAGCTGGTCTGATATCGTCTGGATTGTCTGGATAATTGTCTGGTAAGTTCTGAGATATTCTGGTGCTGAACTATGGTCTGGTTCATTCTGGAATTTTCTGGTTTAGTCTGGTTATAACTATGTCTGATTTCTTCTGGTATATTCTGATATTTTCTGGATCTGGTGTATTCTGGTAGCTGGTCTGGTATCGTCTGAATTGTCTGGATAATTTTCTGGTAAGTTCTGAGATATTCTGGTGAATGAACTATGGTCTGGTGTCATTCTGGTATTGTCTGGTTTAGTCTGGTTATAACTATGTCTGATTCCTTCTGGTATATTCTGATATTTTCTGGATCTGGTGTATTCTGACAGCTGGTCTGGTATCGTCTGATTTTGTCTGGATAATTGTCTGGAGGGATCTGAGATTTTCTGGTGAATAAATTGATCTGGTATTTTTCTGGAATTGTCTGGTTTAATCTGGTTTGAACTATGTCTGATTTCTTCTGGTATATTCTGATATTTTCTGGATCTGGTGTATTCTGATAGCTGGTCTGGTATCGTCTGGTTTTGTCTGTATAATTGTCTGGAGGATTCTGAGATTTTCTGGTGAATAAATTGATCTGGTGGCATTCTGGAATTGTCTGGTTTAGTCTGGTTAAAACTATGTCTGATCTTCTGGTATATTCTGGTGAAAGTACTTGTCTGATTCATTCTGGTTTTGTCTTGTAAGTTCTGGCAAGATTTGTTACAGGTTTGTCTGATATTTTCTGGTTATTTACTATTTCTTGATTTGTCTGGATCTATCTTGATAACTCTGGATTCATTTTGTCTGGTATAGTCTGATATATTCTTATGTAAAGGATTTCCTGACCTTTCTGGAAAACTCTGAGTCAGTCTGACTTCTTTTGTCTGGTAAAGTCTGGCTATGCCTGATTAATTCTGGTTGTCTGGAGAAATCTGGAAAACTCTGAGTTAGTCTGACTAATTTGTCTGGTTTATACTGATTATGCCTGAATAATTCTGGCGTCTCGGGCTTCTCTGGTAAACTCTGGTAAACTCTGGAAGAGTCTGGTGAAAGTGTGTCTGGATTCTGAGATTGTCTGAAATTCACTGGAGATGTCTGGTAAATACTCCAGATTTTATCAGAAATGTCATGTTTTTTTCAAGCAGGGCACGGATGATCTGCAGGAACCAAAGATCATCGCAGTCCACGTTGGAACAAATAATGTAACCAAATCGCGGACGGGGGAGCATCTAATGCTGGAAATAAGATATCTCATCCAACAAGGATCTACTAAATATTCAAATTTAAAATGGATTATTGGAGGTATTGTATACAGAGACGATGTTTATAGCAGTACTATTGACAAGCTAAATGATAGCATAAAGTGGATGTGCGTGGAAATGGGGGCCGAATATTACGACCCTAACTCTAGAATTAGCAAATACCATTCAGCAAGAGATGGTGTCCATTTAAACTTTATTGGGGGTCGAACGCTAGGACAGCTAATCACAGAGAAAGTTGATGCCCTGTTATTAAAAAACTAAAATTAATATCTTCTTCAGGGGGAAATCATTTAGTATCAGCACATGAACGCATAAATGTAACAGAACCAGAGCCAGTAATCACCATAATGCATCAAAACATTCAAAGCTTAATTAACAAGAAAAATAATCTTGAAATTTACCTTGCAGAGCAACAAATCTCAAATGAACAAATTGACATATTGTGCATAACGGAGCATTGGCTAAATTCTTATGAAATTTCTCAAACTAATATTTATAATTACCGAATGATAAATTCTTATTGTAGAACAAATAAACATGGTGGAGTTGCAATATTTGTAAACAAACAATTGCATCTAAAGGTTACAAAAATAATGGACATAAACAACTTTAGTGTTCAAGGCATTATAGAGGTCACTGGCGCTGACCTGATTATCAACGAAAAGTGTTTGTCTGGTCTGAAAAAGATAACTATAATTACTTTATATCGACCACCTGCAGGCGACATCAATGTATTTTTTAATGTGTTACAATCTATGCTGGAAACAGCAACTCGGAGATGTAAAAACACTCTAGTTCTCGGGGACTTTAATATAGACGTTAGCAAAGATACTCAGAGTAAAATGAAACTAACAAACATTTTGGAATCCTTTGGTATAAGACTTACTATTTCTGACCCTACGAGAGTAGATCCTCATCATATGTCGGCATCAACAATTGATAACGTTGCCACAAATCTAAAAGATAACTTTACATCGAGAGTGGTGGATGCGCATCTATCGGATCATTTTTCCCAAATTTGCACGGTACAAATTCCAATAGTAAAATTGCCCACAAAAGTGATATTAAGAAGACGATTCAAACATGATCAGGTCAAAAAATTTAATTCAAGACTGAACGAGGCCAATTGGAGTGAGGTATATGAGGAGAGCAATCCTAATGATAAGTTCAATAAATTTCACAATATATTATCATCTTATTTTGAGGAATGTTTTCCAAAAAAGCAAATTAAAATTAACTGTTCCTATAAAGCCCCGACCTGGATCACACCCGGAATTAAGATATCGAGGGCCAACCTAAAGGTATTGTTTATGTTAAAATATCATTTTAAATCATCTTTTCTGGAAAAATATTATAAAATTTACAAAAATATTTATGATAAATGTATAAAATTGGCGAAGAAATCTAACCTAGAGCATGCGATTAAACATAGTGATAATAAAGCAAAAACCACATGGAATATTATTAATGAGCAAACAAATAAGAGGAAATCACAGAGTAACAAAAAACCGATGACAATAACATTGAACGATGGAACAGTCACTAACAACCAGCAGCAAATAGCAGATGAGTTTAATCAATATTTTTTAAATGTTGCATCCATCCTTACGAAAAATATTGCCATCGATACAAACTTAATCCTAAATAACCTACAAAAAACGAACATAAACATCTTGGATTCAATGTACTTTTTCCCAACATCTCCACTTGATATAATCAATATTGTTAAATCTCTTAAAAACAAAACTTCAAGCGGGATTGATGAAATTCCTGTCTCATTGCTGAAGCAATGTATTAAGAACTTAGCTGAACCTATCTCTGACATATTTAATACTTGTTTATCTGAAGGGATTTTTCCTGATAGACTCAAAATTTCAAAAATAATTCCTTTGTTTAAGAAAGACAATAGGAAAATCTTGGGAAATTACCGTCCGATATCTCTATTGCCAGCTATCTCTAAAATACTTGAAAAAATTATGTACCGCAATATTTCTCAGTTTTTAGAAAAACATCACATACTGTCTAATAACCAAAATGGTTTCCGTAAGGGGCGATCCACCAGTCATACTATTTCGAACTTCATAAAAAAAATCGCAGATGCATTAGATAACAAAGAATATATACTGGGAGTGTTTTGTGACTTGTCCAAAGCATTCGACTGCGTTGACCATAATATTTTATTAACGAAACTTGAATTCTACGGAATGCGTGGAGTCTCATTACAACTAATGAAATCATATATTTCGAAACGTGTTCAAATGACAGAAATATCTAGTATAAGCAATAATTCGGAGATAGCTTACCTATCTTCCCCAGAAGAAATCACATGCGGTGTTCCTCAAGGCTCAATACTTGGCCCGCTGCTTTTTTTAATTTATATCAATGACTTATCATATTTAATCGAGGATACTGAACTATTTGCTGATGATACTAGCCTAATTATCAAGGATTCATCATTGGTTAAGCTATCGGATAAAGCAGAGACGTGTATAATGAATTTAAATGAATGGTTCAGACACAATAAGCTTATACTAAATTCAGGAAAATCTAATTTTGTTCAATTTCATACCACGCAAAGTAATAAAACGTTGGACAAAATTAATTGTATCAAAAGTGTAACCGAAGACAGCTGCATTTTGCCAGTAAATCACTTGAGATTTTTGGGGTTAATTGTAGACGAAAATCTTAACTGGTCCATGCATTGTTCTTCTCTTATGAGCAAGTTAAATTCTGCATGTTTTGCAATAAGGACAATCAAAGCTGTAACAAATATCCAAACGGCCAAACTTGTGTATTTTTCAAATTTTGAATCACATCTACGATACGGAATAGAGTTCTGGGGTCATTGCCCAGGGGCGGAAAAACTATTTCGAATACAGAAACGAGCAATTAGATATCTTTGTGGCCTAAAATCTAATACTTTTATTCAGCCACATTGCCAGGAATATTTCAGAAAAGAAAACATACTAACACTTTTCGGCCTCTACATTCTTGAATCAGTTACCATAATTAAAAGAAGTATCAATTCCCAAGTTCTAAATAATAATGTACACTCCCACTTCACTCGTCATAATAATAACATACACATGCAACATCACTATCTTAAACTCACTCAATTCAACTCGATGCATATCAACATTAAATTCTATAATAAATTGTCACGCAAACTAACGGATATAAATGATATGATGATATTTAGAAGAGAATTAAAAAAATATTTAATTGCTAAGGCCTATTATTCAATCAAAGATTTTCTCGAGGATTCTGCATTGGAATAACATTTGAAAAAACATATTGGAATATCATTAGTGGTATTTTCAGATTTTTAGATTTTAGATTTTCCTGAATTGCACTCTGTATTTGCACTCTGTATTTTATAATTATAACCACGACTTTGTGTTATCATAACATGTACTTTTAATTCCTGGTATTTATAATTTATTTATTTATAATTTATATTTTATATTGTATCTTGTATTATTCTCTCTTAATTGTACATTTGTGGTGTGACAATGACATTTTGTGTTTGCCATAGACTTAAAACGTTTACACTTTCCATACACCCCCATTGGAGGGTCTTTATGTATTATGTAATACTACATTTGTGGAAATAAAGCTTATTATATTATGGGCATGAAAAAAAACTCCCCGTGTAGTCCAGTATCAAAACGTCGAAAATGATAGTCCCGTGGAGCTTTTAGTTAGATATGTGGGCACCATGAAATTATTGTTCCTTGGGTCCTAGAGTGTCTAAATCGCGTTGGTGCCAAAGCCGAATAAGCGTAGGGGGTTGCAGGGGGGTGTTGGGGGTGGGAAATCATTTATAATTTTTGTATCCAAACGGTAATAGATACAGAAATTTTGTAAGGAAATAAAAGTTGCGTAATAATATAAGGAAGAAATCATCTCATTTCAACTTTTTCACCAGATTAATATTTTGGGTTCTATTTCTAAAAAACAGGTATTTTTTCAAAATTATCAGTTTAAGTATTAATTTCAATTAACACTGATAATTTTGCACTGCACGATTGATTTATTAAGTTATATACACTATATATACATGCTTATTAATTGTCAAGTGTTTAATGTATCATAGTTGGTCAGTAAGTAATAAAAATGTCCGACCGCGCAGTGGTCCCGCGCCCTTGGCTCCGCCTATAGCTTATACCATAGCCATTCTATAGCTTATACCTAGATACAGCTATAGGGAGTCAAGATGTTTAAAATCAGTGCGTTTAGTGAAACTATAACTTGAATATTGCTACCCTTACTAATTCGAGTATGAGAAATCAAAATATCGATATCCTCAAGCTGAGTCATTAATACATTCTGAGTAATTAGCATAATTGACATAATTAATAAAATATAGATAAATAAATCTAGTGGAGCGGTCGCTCCACGCCAGCCAAGTCGTACGGCGCGCACACTCTCAAATAAAGGCTGGAGCAAACCCACTTTTACTGTAAGCATCAAAGTGGCATTTTCGGCCTACTGGATCTTAAAATTGGGAAATCTCACATTGTTGCGATATATCTTAATTTCGAGCTATGGCCCACCCTACAACATATACCAAATTTGGGAACAATAGGTTACGCCCTTTGCACGCTAGAGGGCCGTGAAAACAGTGTTTTAGGGCGGTTTTCATAATAATAATCAGTAATAATCTCAGTAGTAGTAGTACACTGTAACAAATTCTGTATTCATTTTAATACTACTGTAGGTAGCCGCCACACTTTCGCTTACAGTATATTTAAAAAAAAGTTACATTACACGCATAAGTTAATTGTACTTGAATCATTAAATTAATATTCGATTTTTTATAATTATACCACCTTTAATGCATTGATTTCAAATAACATTCATACTATAATTAAGAACCCCGAACTAAAATAAATCTTCGATGTAGGTTTAATTTTATGCCAACTACAGAGTTAATTTGAAAGCACTTGTGCATTTCATTCACAACCGACCCTCCGAACTAAAATAAATCTTCGATGTAGGTTTAATTCTAGGTCAACTACAGGTTTGATTTTAATTAGTAGGTATTTACATAAATTTACTTTTAATTCAATTACTAAAAAGGGAATCTTTAATTGACGATAACTACATAGGTTTTCATGGTAATTACATTTTGACGACATATTTACAGAGATTATAACATGTGTGATTAGAATCTGAAATTAAACGCAGCTCGATTAGTTATGACTGCAGCGGGAATCGAACACAGAGCACCGATGGGACGACATTCAGCAGGCAGACGCGCTAACAGCTCGGCTATGCTGCCGACTGTGGTTTAGCGCGTCAAAGTTCTATTTTCACTGCGAGCGTATTAGGCCAAGTTTGGCGAAATCCGTCAAAACCCCCCAACCCCTTCCATTGTATCCGGCTGAGAGGAACCTGCACTTCCTGTGACCGACCTTCCCCACTCCACCTTTCTGCGGGAAATACAAAATAGTGCGATAATACGATCACAATAAAAACTACTTATAAATGAAAGACGATGACGCTTTTGTTTCTCTGGCATAAAATTTGATGGAATACGTATTGTAAACGATAATATTACTAGAAACCTTTTTCTAATATCAAATTATATACCGGGTGGCGCGGTTCTAGGACCAAAAGTGTGGGTGGGCAGACTAAATTTTGTGAAAAACCAGGTGGCGCAAAAGAATCTCCCGTTTGAGAGGTCACATAATATCTAAACTATTAAAGATAGGAATCTGAAATTTGTCAGAATCTGAAATATGATGCATATATTTTTAAAGATTTTTACGGCATAGGCAATTTATATAAGTAGGGTAAAGTAGGATAAACCAACGCTATCTCATCTATACTAACAAAATGTTTTCAAACAATTTAATTGTGTATACCTTATAGTATTATCTAGCAAAAATCGTACATAGATACCGACCTATTTTGCTATTGTTATTTATTTTTAATCTGTACCAACAATTTCAAAAGAAAACTGTTGAAATTCAGTTCTATAGTTGACTTCAGAGTTCAAGTATCAGTATTCAGTATTCTTGATAATGAATCAAGAATCTTTTTGATGCTTAGCACTTACTGCTTAGCAAGAATAATAATATTCTTGTCAGGCGGATTTAAATTTCAAACTCATCCTGTCTCAAATTCCTGACCAGCTCCAAGTTCATGCTTTGTCTCTAATCTGTAATTTTGAAGAAATGTACCATTCGATAAAATATAAATTTAATTCATCTTATTTTCTTCCGATTTCTTAAAATTAAAAGGCAATACTTACTTGTTTTTATTATATCCGTTTGATGAATAGAAAATAATATTTAGCAAATAACTTTTTTTTTCCCATAGCCTGTGATACATCCGACTATCATGGGGGGGGGGGGGGGGGGGTAGTCTCATTTCCTGCATATAAACCTGTCCATCATTGTAATGCAGTGTCAATAAATAGAAGACTAGGTAATAATGAAGTTATTTACCTGAAAAAAGCAAAATGTGATATCCCTATTACTAATAAATTTGTTGATGAGCCAGAATTATAGACAATGAAAAATGAATCAAAATGTTTTTGATTTTCAAAAATTGGACAGTATTTCACCATTTTATAATTTTAACTTGTAAAAATTTTGAAATAAAAATTGAAAATATACGATGATTTCCTAAATTGTGAAGCCAAAAAAGTATCCAATATCATTCTAAAACGATGTGAGTAAGAGCAACAAACTGAAGTTATTAACAAGAGAGTCTCTTCTTCATTGTGTTCTGAGAGTGAGTCGAGCGCCATGCAGGAAGTCTCGTGTTAGACATCCTGGTTTTGACACATTTTCCTGCTATTTGCAGGTACATAATCTGATGTTGCTGATTTTAGATCAATTTACCTTTAATTTTAAGACTGGGTTATAAAATTAACCTACCTTTATCACTCTTAAATGAAATAACTCCACCAAATTCAATCCTACATGTGGATTTATTTTAACCTACAATTTCGGTATTATTTTAGATCAATTTTTAACTTTAATTTTAAGCTTGGGTTATAAAATGAATCTCGCTTTGTCACTCTTAAATAAAATTACTCAACTACATTAAATCCTACATGTGGATTAATTTTAACCTACAATTTCGGTATTATTTAAGATCAATTTTACCTTTATTTTAAACCTGGGTTATAAAATTAACCTTGCATTGTCACTCTTAAATGAAATTACTTGACTTAATTCAACCCTACATGTGGATTTATTTTAAACTACAATGTAGGTATATTTTTAATTGTGCATGTATACATATGTTTATATACTGTGTATTAATTTTAAGATTAAATTGTAGGTATAATACTCATTTAATACTACATGTAGGCATATATAGTATTTAAACATACGGAGTTTTATTTTATTATTCCGTGGTATGTATGATTTAAGTGATCTATTTTTACAGTGTAGTAGGCTGGAGCTAAAATCCGGTAAACAGGCCACAGCCTAAACGGCTGAACCGATTGATCTCACATTTTTACCACGTGTGCACTTTTGGCGTCTAATTTAACCTTCACCCCATGAATTTTTTGTGCCGCCATTTTGAAACCGGAAGTGACGTCATATCTCAACAACGGCTAGACCGATTGGAACGAAAATAGCGCCAAACGATTCGGACGGTCATCTATATGGATAATCAATAGCAACAGACTAAAATTTATGTTAACGAAACCGGAAATGACGTCATGAAATTTAATTCATCGATTGGCATTTCGGCAACAAATTTGATCCAATTATTTTGATATTTATGTAACAGTTTCAGTTTCAATATTCTTTATTAATAACAAAATAAAATTACAATTTTCCACAAACTAAGCCCCGTAGCCATAACGGCTAGTCTGGGGCAACATTTTAACATAAAAACATAATTTTTCTTATGGAATACAAACATACATATTAAATTATACTACTGGAAAAAATAAACGTTCATTGCAATTGAAATAACACATTATTATTATTTCGTATGGTTTATTACAATTACAATAAAGTTACAAAAATTGGTAATATAAAACACAAATCAAAGGACATAATTATCATAATAAGAAATCAATGTAAAACATAAAAAATATTGCTGTTCTGGCAGAAGCTTCTACAGCCGCACATCTAGATCTTCAAGCCACCTGGGCCCTCATTCACGTACATTGTCCTTATCCTTGCCTACCCCGGGGTAGCCTACCACTTGCTTACCACCTCGGGGTAGCGAATGACACATTCGTATTCACGAAGCAGTGGTATCTTGGTGGTAGGTCACTGCCTACTTGAAATTTGTATAGTGTAAATAGAACGAAGTTTTAGGTAGGCCGTGGATTATTCCACCAATCAGATTCGAATATTATTTTCCGCGCGCGTGCATTTGTCTTTATTAAAAATAGTGACAGTTCAATTCCAAACGATAAACTACACAAATACTAAACAAAATGTGTTAGTGCAATAAAATCTGGTGCAACAATAGTGTTGTATGGTGAATTCAGTGCTAACTTAACTCTGCAACATAAAAATATGTAGTTTATTACTTATATCTAGTGTTTAAGAAAATGTTTTGGAGGTTATATGGTCCATGGATTGACTAACTAGAACCAATAATACTATCCGATATGTTGTGGAATGATTAAATAAACAGGAACTAACATAGTAAACGTAAGTAAAAGACAAATTATACACAATAAACACACAGCACAGTCGATAAGATGACGACGCGAAGGAATTACTTCAATAAGTTGTTTTGGCAGTCATGTCAAGTTAAAAATGGCCGCCAATAAGTTACCACCAACTTCAAACTTGGTTACCACGGCTTACCCCTGCCTCGAGGTAGGGGTAGACTCTACCCCGGGGTAAGACATGATAACTTCTTCGTGAATACCGATACCACTGCCACCCGGTCTACCACGCCTTACCACTCGCTATCATGGCTTACCCCATGTACGTGAATGAGGGCCCTGAGGGCCTCCGGAGTGAGATCGCAGATGTCTCGAAGAGATCCTGTGAATCTGCGTAGTGGACACTCAGTGGCGATGTGGAACGCAGATTGCACAGGGTGTCCACAGTCACACTCCGGAGACTCTCTCAGGCCCCACTTGTGCATCATCTGCCCGCATCGGCCGTGCCCAGTCCTCAGCCTATTCAATGTGGCCCATTCCCTCCGAGGAAGCTCAAATCCAGGCTGCTCGATGATGGGATCTTGAACCAATGCGTGGACGTCAGGATTATCTGAAGACCACTCTTCTGTCCACGCAGCGTCAACGTCAAATCCCTTCTCTGACAGAGCATTGGCCAATTTCCAGGGAGGATGCCTCGATTTGAGTCTTTGCCTCTCTGTTGCGGTGGTAAATTTGTGAACAGGAAGTTCTGGATTTGTCAGGCACTTCTCCCATTGTTTAACCAAGGCCCCTTGTCGTCGCAGATGAGGTGGCGGAATATTGCTGAGAACTGGGAGCCATTGAAGGGGAGTCGATCTCGTAGTGCCAGATATTATGCGCATGGTGATGTTCAGTTTTGAGTCCAGAGTTTTTGTATGATGACTGTTGACCCAAACAGGCGCACAATACTCCGCCGCAGAATACACCAGTGCAAGTGCCGATATCCTCAATGTAGAGGTACTGGCTCCCCAACTCGTGCCAGCAAGTTTCTGAATGATGTTGTTTCTTGTATTTAACTTAGCAGCAATGTTGTTGATATGGTGTTTAAATGTGAGTGAACGATCAAGAGTAACCCCGAGATACTTTGGATGACTATTGTTTTTCACGAAATGCCCATTAAACTTGACTTTAATATCGTGGTTTGCTTGATAGTTGGAAAGGTGAAATGTTGTTACTTCAGTTTTCGACGGGTTTGGACAAAGTCTCCAATTTGAAAAGTATTCCCCCAGGATGGATAGATCTTTCGTCAGTTCATCTTCGCATTCTTCAAAGGTTGTATTCTGTGACGCCACTGCAATATCGTCTGCATAGATAAACTTGCTTGAGTTGGTGGCTGGAATGTCGCTTGTATAGAGGTTGAAAAGCAACGGCGCAAGTACAGATCCCTGTGGCAGACCGTTGTTTAGTAATTGAGACTTACTTTTGTTGTTGTTGATATGCACTTCAAAACTTCTGTTGCTCAGCATGTTATTGAGCAATATGTACAAAGTTCTACAAGGAATAGCTTTGATAAACTTATACAGTAAGCCATGCCTCCAAACAGTATCGTATGCAGCAGTTAGATCAATAAATGCTACAGCAGTTTTTAAGTGTTTCTCAAAGCCGTCCTCTATGTGCGTTGTTAGGGCCAAGACTTGATCACAGCAGTTGCGGTTCGGTCGGAATCCAGCTTGTTCGACCGGCACTTGTCCGTTGATGACATGCGATATACGGTTGTATAAAAGTCTTTCAAAAAGTTTGTATGTTACACTCAACAAAGCTATTGGACGATAACTTTCCTCCTTGTCCGGCTGTTTGCCTGGCTTAAGGATAGCCACAACTTTAGTTTTCTTGAATAATGGAGGAAGGTATCCAGTAAGCAAAATATTGGTATAAAACTCTGATAGCCATTTGATTGTCTTTGGTCCACAAAACTTTAAAAACTCCGGAAATATACCGTCGACACCAGCCGCTTTACCATTTTTTACAGATCGCAAAGCATTTTCAACCTCGATAGTACTGAATGCACAAGCAAAGGTAGAAGTATCTTCTGCATCAAGCTGTGCTAACTTAAGTTTTGATTTAACACTTCTGCTGATATCCTTGTCAATGTTTACTCTAGACATCTTCACTATACGATTTGCAATCAGGTTTGGGTTTATATCAGTCTTTGGTTTGTTACTGTCTGTACTTGCCCCTAGACGGCGTAAAACAGACCATGCCTTTCTACTAGAATGTTGGAAATTCATGCTTTCAACAGTCTCAGACCATCGTGCCATTCTTGTCTTGTCCAATGCATGAAGCAAGTCATCTGCAACTTCATGATCGCCACTCTCGCTGAACTCATTATACAGTCGTGTACACTCATCAGTCCAACATTGAACAGTCCAACATATCAGTCCAATAACACATTGAAATTGGCATACAAACATTGAAATAATACATTCAAAATTGACATTGAAATAATTATACTATCAATAATGAAAAATTGATCAACTACATTGAAAGAAATGCAAAAACAAATAGGGAAAATAACAATGAAACTCTTTTATGACTAACAGTCTCAACCATATTTCCTTACTCATATCGATGTAATAACCACTGCTTAATTTCATATTTTATTTTTTTGTAGGTCTCTAAATTCTTCAAATTTGCCGGAATTTCATTAAATATAGTAGGTACACTGTATTGAAGTTGTCTTTTCCCATGCTTATTTTTCACTTTAGGTATTTTTAATCTTCCTTCAATCTTCGCCCTTGTTTCAACTCCATGGTCATATTGTAATTTAAATTCATCATCATAATAATAAGTTAGTATTAGCCTAAACTGGAACAAATCAAAAATATCTAGAAATTTCAAATACCTAAAATATTCATCTACATCAAAATTTAGAGTATTTTGCATATGCTTCGGTAATATTATTTTTATAATTCTCCTCTGCAACATAAATAATTTTTGTAAATGAATAGCTGATGCATTCCCCCAAGCTAACACCCCATAAGTTAATACTGATTCTACTATTGCCGAATATACCATCTTCAATAATTTCAAATTCAAAACATCACTTAAATTATACAAATTATACGCACAAACTCTAAGTTTATTACAGATTGAATTAATGTGAGGTCGCCAAGTAAAATGCCTGTCAACAACTAATCCTAAATAAACATGAGAATCAACAACTTCAATTAGCGTTCCACACCCAATACAATTTCCATGATCCAAAGTATGAACACAATCATACGAATGATACACAACATTGACAGGATTACCTTTATAACTATTGAATGGTGAACATATGTGTAATATCTTCGTCTTGTCAGCATTTATCACTAACTCGTTATCATGCGTCCAACAGAGTAATGTATTGAAATTTAATTGTAGTTCGTTTTCTGCTTGCTTTAAATCCTTACTTGTTGACAAAAGTACAGTGTCATCTGCATACATAAATATCTTGCCAAAATGTTCTAATAATTTAAACATATAATTCACATATATAATATACAATATTGGCCCCAAATTAGAACCTTGCGGAACACCAGTTAATACTTCCTTAGAGTAACTAAAAACATTTCCAACTTTAACTAACATTACACGACTGTCCAAGTAATTTTTAAACCAATGTAACAAAGGACCCCTTACCCCAATATTCTCCAACGACTCAATTAACTTATTATGATTTATGGTATCAAAAGCTTTTGAGAAGTCAATGAATAAGGCCAATACATTTTCATTTTCATTAAGATGCCTGTTAATATAATCCGAGAATAAAACCAAGAGATCCGTTGTACTTCTCCCCTTTTGAAACCCAAATTGAGAATTATTAAGAATATTGTAATTTTTCAAGTAATCTGTTAATTTATTAGCAATTAATTTCTCCATTATTTTTTCTACAGTCGGTAACAAAGATATAGGTCTGTAATTTGTGAAAAGTAAGTGATCGCCTTTTTTATATATAGGCCTAACCACAGATACTTTTAATTTCTCAGGAATGCAACTACTCTTTATCGATAAATTCACTAACTTTGCAATAATTAAACTAATCTCCCCACTCAACATTTTAAGATCCTTCACTCTTATACCATCAACACCTGGCTGTTTGTTTACATCCATTTTTAAAATAATCTCTTCAACTTCAATTTTGTCAATTGTTGGCATGCGCATAGACTGTATAGCCGCAGTACAAATCACATTATGAGTAGCCACCTTAATACATTTATGCTGAATCCTATTAATTTCATTAACAAAAGAGTCAACAAAATTATTAGCAATATTTTCCAATGTATAATCAACTCCTAAATATCTTTTAATTACTTCATCTACGGAATTCTTATTTACCTTCCCAGAAATTGAATTTATTACTTTCCACGTTTCCTTCATACTTCCTCTTGCATTTTCAATCTCACTTGTGTAATAAGCTGTCTTCGCATTTCTTATTTTCTTTGTCACCAAATTCCTACAAGCCTTATACTCTTTCATAAATACACTTCTTAAAGTATTATTACAACTTTTCCACTTCTGAAACAATTTATCTCTTTTTTTAATCTCTATTAACAAATCGTTTGACATCCACTTCTTCCTAAACACCTTTTTACTATGATCAACCAATTTTGTATATGTAGCAGACTCATAACATGCTTTGAACGTTTGACGCAATGCATCATACAACTCATTGCAATCATTACATTTTAATAATTCCGACCACTCAACATGTTTAAAACTCTGTTTTAATTTTGTTTCACATATGACCTCTCTTACAATATGAGTGTCTAATGTATCAATCTTGATTTCCTCCATTAGAATATCAACCAAAATCATATAATGATCTGTTATTTTTGTTGTAAATATAGCTGATTTAATCTGTTGACAACTCATTCTTGTGTATAGATGATCAATGCAACTTGTAGTGACCCTATCCATGACGCACTCTTCCCTTGTGATACCATCAATACATTTTAACATTCCATTAGACGACATAATATTTTCATAAGACGATACACACATATCTTCCTCATTCAATAAATTAATATTAACATCACCTATGTACAATATATCATTAGCAACAATCTGAATCAAAAACTCATCTAATTCTTCCACAAAAGCATATTTATTTTTGTCTGGTGGCCGATACACCGCTAACAAAACAAAGGATTTATTATTGGGTAAAGTCAACGTCCCTGAAATGCCTTCAAAAGATATGAAATTTGTACTTAGTCCAGTAAATTTGGCTACATCTCTTACAAATAAGAAAATTCCTCCACCTCTCCTTCCATCTCTAACATTTACAAACAAGTTATAACCTTGCAAAACAAATGCATCATTTATTCCAGCAAAGGACACTTTCGTCAGAACCAAAACATCAAACAAGCCCACGTGATCATTCAGAATAACTAACAACTCATCCCAATGCTTTCTCACTGATCTGATATTAATATGTAGCACTGTAAAGCCCTTAACACTTTCAAACCAATCATCAACATTATCAATCACTTGCGATTTAACATTTAAATCCACTAACCAATCTTGCATACGTGAACAAAATCTTCAAGTTGTTTAAATGAGTCAATTCTACGTACTTGCTTAGCGTTCTCGTCCTTTCGTACTAGAACGTGACCGTTCTTAAACCACACGTACTTATAAAAACACTCCTTCGCCGCTTGCTTAGTACGCCACAATAACTCTTGATAGAAAGGCGATAAATTCTCGTTGATATAAACTCTGTTGGTACTTTTCCCATCCGTAACCACGTCACAGCTTTTCAAAAATTCCTTCCTTTTTTGCAAGAACGCGTCTCTCTTCTTTCTCGTAGTAAATTGAACAATTATTTTGTTTACTTTCCTCTTGATGTTCCTCGTTGGAAGACGGTGAACAGCGTCTATTTCCTCCGGTTTAACTTCAAGGTCAAGCTCCTTAGCAATATTAATCACAATAGCTTCCACGCTTTCGTTCTCAACTTGCTCAACGTTATCAATTTCAATATTTCTGTTCCTACTATACTGATCATGCGCATGTACCTGAATCATCAAATTCTCAATCACAATATCTTTTTCATCACTATTTTTCTGAAGAAATTCTACTTTATCCTTCAAGACCTTAACCTCTTCAGTGAAATCTTTCCTCAATTTCTGCAATTCTTCCGTTAACAGCTTGAAGTTCTCGCGCATTTCAGCCTTGAACTCATTGAGAGCTTCTCCAAACACTAGCAATGAAGGTAACTCACCGGTCGGCGTGTCAATTTTTTTCTCCTTGCACTGTGGACACCTCCAAGCAGCTTTCTTCTCTTGCGTCTTGCTTACATAAGAAGTTTTAAGCAAACCAGCACAAGTCTTATTCAAATGATATTGTTTATCGCACACCGAGCATGAGCATGACTCCTCCTCAGAGTTCACCTCCAAGCCGCAATTTCCACACAACATTGATAATGATAACAGCAGGAGCAGCAAGCACGTCCGCACTCCACAACATTCAGTCGTGAAACGTATGTTCTTTTGTGATATTATTTGACTTGATATAAAACCAACCGGAAGCCGCCATTTTGAAACCAGAAATGACATCATATCTTAATAACGTCTTAATAGATTTAAACGAAACCAACGCTAAACAATTTAGACGGTCAACTTTATGTATTATCATCCATAATATTTGCAGTTTCCCATACTGAAACCGGAAATGACGTCACACATTTTAAAAATCGCACAAATTTACATTTTGATGCAATAAATATACTATTTGAGACTGCTTATAATAAAATGAAATCATGTTTAAATTATAATTCAAGAGGTCAGTGATTTCAGCAGCCATTTTGAAATCGGAAGAAACGACGTAATATCTCGAAAACTGGTTGACAGATCGGTATGAAACTAGTGCCAAACGATTCGGAAGGACATCTCTATGGAATAGGAAGAGTCAAACTAGAATTTTCCTATTTATGAGGCCGGAAATGACGTCATTCAAATTTATAAATCATTATAATCCCCTCCTATACAATAAATACATATTCAGAAAGCTAAAAATGATACACATCATTTATAGTTATAAATTCTATGTGGCAGTGCAGAAAGTTCAGCGGCCATTTTGAAAACCGACGTGTTGCCATATCTCGGAACTGGGTTGACCGATTGGAATGAAACCTTTGTTTTTTTCATGAGAATAACCAAATTGTAAAGGGTAATTTTTTTTAAAGGATTTAGTAATTGTTCATGTGATATGTGTCACACGTAAGTTGTAAGAATAAACTAAAAAAAGTAGTGATATCCCCATAAAAAACACTCCGTGTAAAAATACCAGCCAAGTCTCTTCAACTTAAAAAAAATAATGAAATCTAAAAATTCTGCACTGAAAAGTAGTGATATCAAAAAATTAGCCAAGTCAAAACTTTATTTGAAAATCAAAAAATACTTGGCGCATCGTTTTTTTAGGGCATTATAGGTATACTATGTATATGTATATTTCATGTATAATTTATAATTGGCTTATACTTCCAAGCTATTTATGTACACGATGCGCCAAGTATTTTTTGATTTTCAAATAAAGTTTTGACTTGGCTAATTTTTTGATATCACTACTTTTCAGTGCAGAATTTTTAGATTTCATTATTTTTTTTAAGTTGAAGAGACTTGGCTGGTATTTTTACACGGAGTGTTTTTTATGGAGATTATATAATATTATAAATTAGTAATTATGGGTATCAATCAAAAGCAACTCATATCCAAAATTAATATTAATAATATGCATATTTGTTGACATTCACATACTAATTAACCGACTTATTAATTAATTTGATAAAAATTAGCAATCAATCTAAAACTTTAAAGGCCTACTCCGATTTTAATAAAGCTTAATAGGATTGGTCACAAACCCAAATTAACATAGATATGTTTTTGTTTGCCAATTTATAAAGTACTTTCAGAGTCAAAGCCCTCAAAAAATCAAAATTTTGGTTTCCAGACCTTAATATTAATTTAACTTTTCACCGTTTAACTCGGAAGCTTCGTCTCTTTTAAGATTTGTAGCGTGTAGTGCTAGTCTTTTTAACTGCTTCTGTTAGAAATCTGGGTACAGAAAATTCTAAATTTTGACTCCAAAAATGCACATTGCCAAAAACCTTTTCCTTTTATTTTTCAACCTATTATGGTAAACCATTGCTTAAGTTAAATCCTGGATTTTTGCCTCAGGTAGGAATTTTTGTAAGAACGTAATTTATTGATAAGTAGATTGCGCAATCTAGAACATTAGTCTTTCACATCAGTTTGTCTACAATTTTTTTTTGTATTCCCATTCTATAATAACACTTTAGTATCCAGTAATTTTCATGTGTTTTTCACTTTTCAGTATTACAATAATTCAGCCATCTTGAAACATTTTTTGCCTGTTTATCTTTAACTGGGTCAGCCCACACTCAGAGATTCTCTACGTGGGCTTCCCGTCACATCACCTATACATGTATTTATTTATTATTTAATTGAGTGAATTGTTCTTTGATCGTTTTTCATGTATACTGTGTGATTTGGAATAAAATGATGTATGAAATAAAAAATAAAATAAAATATGTACTCAAGAAAGGTTTTTTCACCAATAATAGATCTCATGAAACTTTTTTATGGACTGTTGGGGGTATGGGGGGGGGGGGGGGGGGGCAATGACGGATCCAGATTCATTTCTTTGGGAAGAGGGAGGATTTACCAAACAATCATGGTTAACATGTACATGGGTGACCAAATCAAATAGCAATTATTTTTGTCCCTGGACATGCGATCAAATGAAAACAATTTGAGTACCCCCCCCCCCCCCCCCCCCCCCCCCCCCGCCACCATGCTGGTTCACGACATGTAAATTTCTGATACAGATTTAAATGAGTCCAATGATATCCTGTCGGTAAACCAGGACTATGACCCCTCCCTGGATGTATAAGGGTGTAAGGTGGGAAAGAGGCGGCAGGGACCTATAGTAGGGAACCGTCCAATCATTTGACTATTGAGCCACTGCACAATGGATTCAGTTACTTTATCATTGATAAATTAAAATATTTACTAAAATTCGCATAGTCGAACATGCACATGCGGTTTCGATTCGAGAATAGGCCCCCTGGACACGCCTTTCCTAACTGAGATCAAGGTCGTGGATGTTCTCAGTCGAATGGAGAATGAAGGGAAGGTTTTCTAGGTACTAATAGGCCATGGCCGCCTCCTTCCCAATCAACATCCTCAAGTCCTTAGCTCAGACCTTGTATGACTAGGGTTTATGAACCCTATTTACAATCACTGCCCCGGGTAAAATCCCTTATCACGGTTAATCGTTATACCTATTTATTTTAATATCACCCAATTCATTAAGCATGGCTTTTGCAGGGCTATCTGCAAAGTCCTCACCATAGGCCAAAGAGAATACAATTATCATGAGGTGCTTTATGATGAGGCTTATGTACCTATATTAAAACTACTCATAGACAAACACAGAATATGTTTGGAAACTGTAAAATATAGATATTTTCATATAGTTACTAATTAGCACGTTATCACTATAGCAGTTACACCTGCCGCCATTATCGCATTAGTAAAATGTTTGCAATCTTAAAATGTGTGTGTAAAATTATAAAATCCAACAGTATAACAGTATGATGCAAGCGCAGACTTATAAACTTGATTTGAACTCTGTGTAAATGCTCTGACAAGGAATACATCCCTTTGAATAATGACGAATCACTTAAATGGGGTGGGGGAAGGGTATGAATACAACATGATTATATTAATAATCAACAAATGATAGTTAACATACTTGTTTTAGCGTAATATTAAGTCACAAGAGTTGCTGAATGCATGCAATGCCTGGGTTATGCATATGGCTGGGCTATAGGCGGAACCAAGGGCGCGGGACCACTGAGCGGTCGGATATTTTTGTTACTTACTGACCAACTATGATACATAAAACACTTGACAATTAATCAGCATGTATATATAGTGTATGAACTTAATAAAACAATCGTGCCGTGCGAAATTATCAGTGTTAATTGAAATTTATACATAAATTGATAATTTTAGAAAAATACCTGCTTTTTGGGAAATAGAACCCAAAATATTCATCTGGTGAGAAAGTTGTAAGGAAATGTTTTCTTCCTTATATTATTACGCAACTTTTATTTCCTTACAAAATTTCTGTATCTATAACCGTTTGGATACAAATAATTAAAATAGATTTTTCACCCCCGACACCCCCCTGCAACCCCCTACGCGTTCAGCTTTGGCACCAACGCGATTTAGACACTCTAGGACCCAAGGAACAATAATTTCATGGTGCCCACATATCTAACTAAAAGCTCCACGGGAATACGTTTTGATACTGGACTAGTGGTGTGTTTGCAGCCTTAGAATAGAACCACTAAACTTATTAAGAATACCGTGGCACCTGACGCTCGCTTCGCTCGCTCAACAAACAGCAAAATAAGTAAAAGCATAAAATTACTATTGAAAATCTAGGCTCTCTACTTGTTTTCTTACTATTTGTAATTGTAAACGTTGTTACTA
The DNA here is from genome assembly GCA_934045905.1 of Leuctra nigra. Classification (NCBI taxonomy): domain Eukaryota; kingdom Metazoa; phylum Arthropoda; class Insecta; order Plecoptera; family Leuctridae; genus Leuctra; species Leuctra nigra. The sequence goes on along the minus strand of OW203762.1, from coordinate 6,979,496 downwards.
GTAGATTGATACAAACCGTGGGTCTAAAGGTGGCAACATTTAATGTTATGTTGAATGTAGGTCCCTTTGGTTTGGTGAATTTAAGAACACAATTTTTAACAAAATGTTCAACTTTAGTTCCACCTCAATTTTTTTTTATTTCTCTCATTCTTTTTTGTGATTCGTTGAATATGTATGTTTATATTGTGAATATGTTGATGCTCAGAAAATTTCAAGATGACCATTAAAAAAGTTTGGGGGTACAATTAAAGAAAATTAAAAACTACAACGTACAAATATTTGCCCCATTTTGTAAAATAAATCGATTTCTTTTTCCAAACAAATGTTTTAAAAGTCTTGTTTTAAGAGCTCAAGCTCCAAGAAAGAACCGCGTTAGTGGAGCGGGTTAAAACAATATGTTGTGTAACGCTCAATTATCCAAAATGTGAGTTTTTGCACCATTTTGATGCCCTGGAACTCAAAAGTCTAAACAAAATGGAAAAATCTGTTATTGCTCAAATATTATCGCTTCGTACTTGTAGTATTGTCTCAAATTTTGAGAACAATCAAAGATGTTGTCGAAAGCTAATTGAGTTGATATGGAATGTCTCATTCGTAGAATCATATTGGTAATGGTGACATGAGTAGGTAATTATGTAGGTACTAGGTAATACCTACAGTCTATATTCTCCAAATCACGGGGATAGGTAAGAGAATATAGGTACTTCAATATAACTGTAATTTGTTTAGGTACATCAGTCAAATGACAAATGATCTAGAACTTGATTATATCATTCCAAAAGTGTGAAAAGCAAAATCGAGCAAATGGACTTCCGCCCTTTTACCTCTGAGGTACAGAACTCTTGAATCATATTCACGGCCATCTAGTGGAGCGGTCGCTCCACCCAGCCAAGTCGTACTGTACACTCACTCTCACTCAACATACCGTAAATGCCTAATAAACTGAGGAGCAGACCAACTACTTTTACTGTAAGCAACAACATGGCATTTTCGGCCTACTGGATCTTAAAATTGGAATATATCACATTGTTGCGAAATATCTAAATTTCGAGCTATGGCCCACCCCACCCCATATACCTAATTTGGGAACAACAGGTTATGCTATTTGCGAGCAAGAGGGCCGTGAAAACACTGAAATTACAGCGCTTTTTCTTCTTCTTCTTCAGATGATGATATCAGGAAACCCTATTGACAGGGCCACAGCCTAAACGGCTAAACTGATCGATCTGAAATTTTTACCACATGTGCACTTTTTGCGTCTGAGGTGCCTTTTTATAAAACCAACCTGAAGCCGTGATTTTGAAACCGGAAGTGACGTCATATCTCAAAAACGGATGGACCGATCGGGACGAAACAAGCGCCAAACGATTCGGACGGCCATCTATATAAAATATCAATAGTCGAAATAGAAATATACTATTACCGGAACCGGAAATGACGTCATAAAAATGCCAAATCTGACTAAAATCATGTCTTATAACAATTACTACATATTCAGAGGGCTTATAATGTTACATAACATGTATTAGATACAAAGTTTAGGTGGCAGTGATTTCAGTCGCCATTTTGAAAACCGGAAGTGATGCCATAACTCGAGAACGGCTGGACCGATTGGAACGAAACTTTCGCTATACTTCATAGCATATTATTTATAGCATACATAGTAACAAGCACAACCGTTCAATTAGCAACCAAATCAAAATGGCATATTTTTTAAAGGAATTATAGTCTTTGTTGCCACAATATATGTTACAAGTTGTAAGAATAAACTGAGAAAAGGAGTGATATCCCCATAAAATAACCAGCCAAGTCTCTTCAACTAAAAAAAATAAGAAATCTAAAAATTCAGCACTGAAAAGTAGTGATATCAAAAAACTGGCCAAGTCAAAACTTTTCAAAAAATACTTGGCGCATCGCTTTTTTAGGGCATTAGAGATATATTATATGTATAGATGAGTATATTTGATTTCCGGCCAACTTCTATACTATTCATCATATGCACGATGCGCCAAGTATTTTTTTAAAAGTTTTGACTTGGCCAGTTTTTTGATATCACTACTTTTCAGTGCTGAATTTTTAGATTTCTTATTTTTTTTTAGTTGAAGAGACTTGGCTGGTATTTTTACACGGAGAGTACGGAGGTTTGTGGAGGTAATGTCAATCCGGAGGTAATGGATTGACATTGCATGAATCAGATCTAGCAGAATCAGGAATTTTAAAGTTACAAAATATGACCCCAGTAGCCAATACCTTCCATGCATCCATTCAAAAAACAGGGACATGAACCTTTATTAATAAAAGTTCGGTTCCGGTTCCGGTTCCCCAATTTTATTTTATAAAGGTTCGGGTTCCGGTGCCGGTTCTCAAATTTTAAATTTTCAAACTAGATTAAAAAATTTAAATATAATGTCAAATATATTTAAATTATTGTATTTGGACTGCATATGGTGCGCAGACTAAATCACAGAGGAGACAGTTTAGTGGCGGCAATTTTCTCTTATAGACGGCGTAAACATTCATTTTGCCTGAACTCTGATATTCAAATTGTCAGCAGTTCTCATCGGCCATCGCAGTTGTCAGAATCAAAGATTTAAAACTGTAACAGCATTTGAGAATGAGGTATTATCAAGAATTACAAATGTCTACAAAAAATACTGATAACAATTTTTTTTAAATAAAACTATTTACTTTGTAAATAATATACTTTGATGTCATAATATCTTAAAGTGTTAAACAATTATATTATACCTACATGTATTTTTTTTTATTAAAAGAAGGAACCTTAAAGAACCTTTAAGAACCTTTAAGAACCTAATAGATTATAAAGGTTCGGGTTCCGGTTCCGGTTCTTGGGGAGAAAAGTATAACGGTTCCGCTTCCAAAATTATAAAGGTTCGTACCGGTTCTAGGTTCCGGTTCCGGTTCCGGTTCGAGTCCCTGTCAAAAAATGCCGGTTTCACTTAGATTTATATAGGTAATCAAAATGCTGGACCGGGGCTTGAAGCCAGTACCTCTATGCTCGGCCAGTTGGTGGCGCGCTCGCCCGGCCAGCGTGTCCGCGGTGTGGACTACTTTCTCCCGCCAGCTGATTGTGCCTCACAGCTGACAGTCGGCCTTGACTCTCCGATCAGCCGAGCTGGCTTTGTATCTCATACGTCACTCGACACTCGCACCAGCTCGAGGTAAGTCGTCATCCTACATCTACAGGTGTTGCCGTGGTTACCAACCACATCCTCCATGGAGTGTGTGTGCATCAATCACAGATCAACGCGTCTGCGAACTCTCTGGGCATAATTGACGGTTCATTGAGCGTTGAGTTGCTTGTAACGTTCGGAAAATAGCAAATTAATTGGACTGTAAAATGCGATATTTTTTTATTACTCTTATTTACAATCATTATCAGTTGATGAATGCATGATAATGAAGTCAGTAGCAACTAGGTTTGCTACTACTTCAGACAATCTACTTTGTTGATTATTTTTTAAAGTATAAAGTAAGTGTGTTTTAATATCAGGTTTGAAGGATACGTTTCACAATTTAGAAAATTCAGAGAACGAAATGACGTTTTTTAATACAGTTATCTATTGTATTAATGAACAAACGTACTTTTACTTTGTATTGTTTTTAAAACGTGCTTGTTCTGCAATTAAGCTACTGGCGACTGATGATTTTGATGATGGGACGTACAGTCAGGGAAACTAGATGGTTCATACTCTGTCTCTCTCTGACCCATAACATAAACATGTTTTTATATGGAGCAGAGAGAGATAGAGTATGAACCATCTAGTTTCCTTGACTATACATACGGCATGAAGGAGGTAACCATCCCATCATTTGCCTCTCGATTAAGAAAACCACCGCGGGAATCGAGTCCGGGACCTCGGACGTGTACAAGTAGTAACGTCTCATCTTGCATGACACCTGGTCTATTATAGACTAGACACTTGTATTAGCAACTTGCACGAGCTATTATTATGACGTAACATCCGGCCTCTAACAGGCGCGTAGGAACTTTATTTTGACGGGGGGGGGGGGGGGGGGGGGGGGTCAAAATTATAGGGAATCGATGGATGTCTGGAAAAGGTAGTTCACTGCTACAAGGCGTCTGGGGGACTCACCTCCAGTTACACCCCCAGCCCCCAGCAGGGCATTTTTTAATTTTCGACACAAAATAATCGAATTTTAAGCTATTCTTCTCAAAGAAATGTAAAATGTGTGATATGCAATATTCTGTGGGAACTTAAGAAAACTTGTTGTTATAGAATTCCCAATAGCCCCGCAGGGCATTTTTTTACATCTTGATAAAAAAAAAATCGAATTCGACGCTTTTTTGGCATCTTTTTTAAATAAATTTAAAATGTGTGTCCTATGCAATATTCTTGGGGATACAAGAGACAAAATAAAATTTTGTTGTTTGACAAAATCCTAAATGGCCCCGCAGGGAAATACTTGAATTCTAGTGAAAGAGAATCGATTATGAATTGATTTTGGAATCGACCTTTGAAAAAGGTTGCAAGAGCAACAGCAATAAGCAATCAATAAGGAAAATCTGTAATGTTTTGGAATTTATTAGTTTAACGTGTATATATTTAATTTGATTCATGAGGATGATCATGTTGGACAAATTAGTAAATGAGTTGTCTCTTTGGATAATATCTCTGTTCAATTAGTTTTGCAAAACTTGAGAAAATTTTAAGAATTCAACCTCATAATGGAGCAAATTTGTGAATTCTGTGCAACACTTAATCAACATTTGTGAATATCTGGATGTGTTCAGGATCTCTAGCAGGGGGGGTCAGAGTCACTAGCAGGGGGGGTCAGGATCTCTGGCAGGGGGGGGGGGGTCAGGCTCCAGACAGGGGGGGTCCGTTCCCCCCGTTCCCCCCCCTATTCCTACGCGCCTGGCCTCTAATCTATAATAAATGACTACGTTTTGGTTGATTAATGTTACGTAAGTGTTGTCTATTCCCATGTTCTCACTCGCACATTCGCTTGGTGGTTCCACAGCGGTGAAAGCTGTCAAAAGCAAAGAAAGTGTTACGCGAAATAAAGTCAATCAGTTTCAATGTCAGGCGCAATTCATTTGCAGTTTGTCGTTTTTGCAGTTTGTCGTTGAGCAAGTTAAGTTGCTCCCAGCTGTTTTGATTAGGTATGTTCGTTGAGCTTGCTCAGAATTGCTCAAAGGTGCTCCAACTTGCAGCACTTCCTCTAGGTCGATGAACAAACCACTAATTCTGTCTTTATTTATCCAACAATATTTATAATAGTGACACAATTCATTGTGTACTATGTACGCCATAGTACGCCATAGATTGAGGTGACCTCAATGGCGGCAGGCCAGTAAAACCTACAACAGTGCTCGTAGTTTTATATTCTTAAAAATAGTCTATAACAAAGTGTGTGTGTTACTAATAAGATTTACAGTTTAACGTATTAATATAGTTTATTTCAACCAATTTATTTAGTGCAAAACTGTATAGAATAGTGCAAATATGACGAACAATACCTGCCAAAACTGGACCCCACTGAGCCCAGGGCTGCAGTACGCCATTGATTTCAATGTGCCCAGCAACCAAATTGCAATCAACACAGTGCTGGTACATGAAGTGAATTATTTAAGAGCCAAACTTTTATCGTTTATTAAAGATAAGGAAGAGGAATCAAGAGAATTAAGGAGTTTAATAGATCAAAGCACACGAGGTCACATTGCCACAACTGACCAGCAGACGGCACCACCGTGCAACGCAGGAAATAGTACCTTGGCTGGACAGCAGGTTGATCTCAGCGGATCAGTCGATACTAATGTGTCGCTTGGTCGTCAGACGGCACCACCGAGCAGAGATTTCCGCGGGGCTACTAACAACGCCAGCTATAGTTCCTCAATCGGGCGACAGGAACCGGGTAATAGTGCTTCGTTTGGCCGACAGCTGGCACCGTCGCACAGCAGTGATCTCAGTAAATCATCAAATAGTGAGTCGCTTGGTCGCCAGACGGCACCATCGAGCAGAGATTTCCGCGGGGCTACTAACAACGCCAGCTATAGTTCCTCAATCGGGCGACAGGAAGCGGGAAATAGTGCTTCGTTTGGCCGACAGCTGGCACCGTCGCGCAGCAGTGATCTCAGTAAATCATCCAATAGTGAGTCGCTTGGTCGCCAGACGGCACCATCGAGCAGAGATTTCCGCGGGGCTACTAACAACGCCAGCTATAGTTCCTCAATCGGGCGACAGGAAGCGGGAAATAGTGCTTCGTTTGGCCGACAGCTGGCACCGTCGCGCAGCAGTGATCTCAGTAAATCATCCAATAGTGAGTCGCTTGGTCGTCAGACGGCACCACCGAGCAGAGATTTCCGCGGGACTACTAACAACGCCGGCTATAGTTCCTCAATCGGACGACAGGAAGCAGGTAATAGTGCTTGGGTTGGTCATCATACGGCACCACAGCGCAGCGATTTCCGTCTGGCTACCAACTTTGCCGGCTATAACTCCTCACTTGGAGAACAGAAAACACCACCTCACAGTGCGGCCACCTATGGACACGGGAAAATGGTTGACCAACAGACTGCATCCTCGCGAAGTGTAACAACCAATGCTACCAACTGCCACATTCCACATAAAGCAAACACAGTAACGGAAGTCCAAGGGAATCTCTTTGATGTTCACCAATCCATTCCCCTTGCACATTGTATTTCGGCCGACCTTGCAATGAAAAAAGGAATAGCGCTTGATTTTAGACACAAATTTGGCGGTACGGAGGCTTTAAGACGACAAAATCCAGCGGTTGGAAAAGCCCTTATCCAGCATAGCAACGGACGAGTGATCTTTCATCTTGTTACGAAGATGAACCGCTATGACAAGCCCACTCCCAGAGCCATAGCCGATTCCCTGAGGCATCTTGTGTTCCACTGCAGGATGCTGGGAATCCATCACATAGCTATGCCACAAATAGCGTGTGGAAAGGACAGACAGCTCTGGTCTCTCGTAAAAACTATTGTGCAGGATGTCTTCAGAAACTCTGGGGTGCACATAACAGTATTCTCCCTCCCTCAAAAGCCCAGAGACATCAACACTCTTGATTTTACCCTCCAAACCAATCCCATGAAGCCGGACAAGCCAGAATCAACAGACAATACGCTCCTATCAGCACCAGCGACAACATCTGCACCTGCGCATGCGTCAGCGGCAACATCTGCACCAACGCAAACGTCAAACCCCGCTATGCAAACTGATTCTGCCGAAGCATTCGCTGTGCAATTGCTAGAGTGGCAACTGCCCACACAGACTGCAAATGACAACGTGAAGTCACCATTTCCAGACACAAGAGTGACGTCACCTGCGCAAGGACCTTCTGGCATACCGGCAGCAGGTGCAATCTCAAGCAACAACATACCACCAGTCAGCCCGCCACTCAAACCACCAGGCGCCGCACCAGAGAGCCCTCCAGTGAGCCAAAGCGAGAAGCAGACAACACCGCGAGCAGAGAAGCCTGAGGCGAGGAAAACTTCAGCTGCATCTACCACAACCTCTGCAATACGAGTCTCCGCGGGAAAGACACTTCAAGCCCCAGCAGTGAACGAAGCTAGTGAAAAAGCCAAGATTGCCAAAATCAAACAAACAGCCCAAGGGCAAGGGGCAATAAAAAAGGCAACTGTATCCCCAATTATACGAATGAGTCAGCGTCCGTCAAAACCAAAAACATTAACTTCGTACTGACCCAAATACCCTGTCATAATCAATCACAATACATTGAAACCCAAAATACATACAGAAAACAACAGAAAAAACAACACACAAAACGCACGATCACAACATAAAACACAACACAAACAAAATACACAGTCCATAAACACAGAATTAATTTCAAAGCAAAATAAAATTAAGAAAAATGAAACAAATTTGAAAACAATTAACATAATGCATCAAAACATTCAAGCCTTAAAAACCTCAAAAACGGGACTAGAAACTTTTTTAGATGACAGGGATGACCAGGGGAAACAAGTAGATGTTATCTGCCTCACAGAGCATTGGTTAAACAGCGAAAACTTAAAAGCGACTGAAATATGCAACTATAAACTTATAAATGATTTCAGTAGATCAATTCTTAAACATGGAGGGACAGCTATATTTTTAAACACAATATTAATTAAATATGCGAAGGCAAGAAATGACATAACCAAACTAAGCAAAGAACAAGACATTGAATTAGCTGCAATAGAAATAAACTGCGAAGTGAACAATAGACACTTAATAATTATATCTGTTTATAGATCCCCCCTGGGAAACATAAATAATTTTATGGGCATACTTGAACAACTCCTACAAAAAGTCACCTCTGAAAAGAAAAGTGTAATATTAACGGGAGACCTAAATATAGATACAGCCCACAAATCAAACGATTGCGACAACCTAAAGAATTTAATAACGGCATACGGAATGAAATTAACAATTAGAGAATCAACCAGAATTGATTTAAGATTCCATACAGAAAAAACCATCGATAACATTGCGACAAATCTCCCTAAAAACCTTTACAGCACGGAAGTGACAGAAAACAATCTATCTGATCACAAAGCGCAATTCATTTCAATAAAAGTAAATACAAAAATCTATCCCCCAAACAAAAGAATTAAAACCAGAAAATTAAATGAAGAAAACACAACAATTTTTATCGACATGCTAGACAAAATATCCTGGAACGAAATTTATAGTACGGTTGATCCAAATGAAAAATATAATAAGTTCGAAGCAATGTTAACAAGTACTTTTGACCAATGTTTTCCAATAAAAGATGTAAAAATAAATCATAAATTTATAAAACAAGAATGGATAACATCGGGAATCAGAACATCGGCAAAAAATTTAAAATGCTTATATGACTTACTCATTCACTACAAATCGGAAACGATAAAAAAACAATACAAATCTTACAAAAAAATATACAAAAAAACAGTTAGGGCTGCAAAAAGGAAAACAATAAATAAAAAGATTACTGAGAGAACAGGAAGTGACAGAACGAAGGTGATATGGGAAATAGTTAAAAAACATACAAATAATACAAAAATTAAAGGAACAAAAAACTTGATTCTGAAAAAAGACAACCTGACTGTAACGGATCCAGAGAAAGTAGCTAATATTATAAATGAAGATTTTGCAACCATTGGCCAAAAAATTGCCTCGTCAATGACCCCGAGGTCAAATGAATTCTATACTCACTTAGTAAAAGCAAAGAAACCAATTAACTCCTTTTTTATGGACAGCACGTCAGAAACAGAGATAATATATATTGCTGGAAAGCTTAAAAACAAAAAATCGGCTGGAATAGACAATATACCCACTTGCATCCTTAAAAAAGTTATCATAAAGCTGGCCAAAACATTAGCACATATTTTCAACGAATGCATCAATCAAGGAACTTTCCCAGAGCGATTAAAAATTGCCAAAATTATACCAATATTTAAAAAGGGAGACAAGAAGCTTACAGAAAACTATAGACCCATATCACTCCTACCTTCAGTGTCAAAAATATTTGAAAAAATTATTCACATAAGAATGACATCATACTTTGAAAGAGAACAGCTTCTTTCGGACAGCCAAAATGGATTCAGAAAAAACCGGTCAACAAACACTACAATCGACCAATTCATTCAAAACACTGTACAGGGACTAGAGCGAAAGGACCAAACACTTGGAGTCTTTTGTGATCTATCGAAGGCTTTCGATAGTGTCAATCATTCAATAATGTTAGCCAAACTAGAGTACTATGGAATTAGAGGATCTGCATTACAGCTACTAAAATCATACACTGAAAATAGAGTACAAAAAGTCGAATTAACATATATAAATGAAAATAATATTGAATTAAAACTTCTGTCAAATGCACAATCTATAACTAGTGGAGTTCCACAGGGATCCATACTTGGACCACTACTATTTATCATATATATAAACGACTTTCCACAAACAGTGAGCCCTTCTGAAATATATGCTGATGACACAAATATCACAATAACGGGAAAAACAAAACAAACCCTTGAACAAAATGCACAAAATACACTAGCAAAGGCAACAACATGGTTTGGAGACAATTACTTGCAAATTCAAGAGGAAAAAACAAATTTCATTCATTTCAAACTAAAAAATAATATTAACTCCAGCCCACTAAAAATAAATATGCCAAAAAATAACTATGTAAGCGAATTAAAAGAAGTAGAAGAAACAAAATTCCTGGGGATAATCATTGATAAAAATCTTAACTGGAAGAGTCATTGTAAACAACTTCAAAAGAAACTCCACTCGTCTTACTTCTCCTTAAAAACTATAATCGATCTGACTAACACCAACGTAGCCAAATTAGTATATTATGCAAATATAGAATCCCATCTAAGATACGGCATACAGTTTTGGGGAAACTCCACTGAGGCGCACAAAATATTTACGTTGCAGAGAAAAGGTATTCGAGTTCTTTTTGGTTTAAAATACAAAAATAATTCTTTTATCAAACCAGATTGTAAAAAACATTTCATCAAACATCAAATATTAACCTTGCCTTGCTTATTTATTTGGGAATCAATAATATCAATAATGTTTATAAAAAATAAAGATGAACTAGTACAAAACAGAGACTTACACAACCACAACACTAGACAATGCAACAACATACACGTAGAGTCACTCAGAACAAATTGTACTCAAAACAATTCCATGTACATAAAAACTAAATTATTTAATGCCTTGCCCAAGGAAATAAGAGAAATTAGTAAATACGAACTATTTAAGGATAAACTAAGACAATTATTAATAGAAAAAGCATATTACTCAATAGACGAATTCTTGAATGATTAATGTATAGTAAACTAGGAAATCGATATTTTTATTTTTTATTTTAAGAATGTTTTAAATTCCCAATATTAGAATCTAAGTACATGTATAATAAAAAAATGTACTTAGAAATAGACTTTCCTTAATACCCTTATAAAGAGAGAATTAACTCTCAAGGGTCATGTTTTAAACAGACAAATGTATCTACCTACATATTGTATTGTAAAAACAAATTGGAAATAAACTGAAACTGAAACTGTAGGAAATTGTTTCCATGCTCACTCTGGCGCCCAACGTTGAAAGCGTTTTCATCCACGTTGTTTGATTTCTAGTATAATATTGACAATGTATGACAATAGTTGTTTAGAAACTGTGGAGTGAAGTTTTACGCTGTTACTCTTGCGACACTCTCTCTGTTTTTGTTTGATTACCGAATAGGTACTTTGTATTAGAAAAGTGGTTATACCAATAAATACCACTGCGTTTGTTTGCTTTTGTCTGTATGTTTGTTAGGAGGTTTGGCAGGAGCTACTAATTCAACTGCGAACAAAATGAATTACTGCAGAGATTTGAATTAAAATGAAGATATTGTATTTCATGAAAATAAATTAAATTCTAGAAAATGATCTACAAAGCATGTGATCAAAACAAGTGCTAGCTGTCAAACACTCTGTTTATGGTGAATAACAGCAGCTAGTTTTCACAAGTAAACGAATGAAATCCTTCAAATGAAATATGCCGATTATATTTGATTTTATACCCATAAATTTTGTTATTTCGCGTTTTTTGATTTAAGTATTATATTAATAATAAGTAATGAGTAAATGAGTAATGAGTTATGAGAGTAATTAATAATGAGACTATTATTAATATGAAGTAACGCAGTGAAATGGACACCATGCCTTACACCACTTACACACGTAATCAGTCCAATCACCTCAACAATCTGTGTGTCTAACTCTAGGAGATAAGAGCCAAGCACACTTATAAACCTTGGATGTGGCAGTAGATATTACATTGTGTCACCTGGCAATGAAGGATTTTACCAGGTGAATATCCAGTGCATTCGACTGCAATCTGTCTGTCCAGTGATGATTCCAGGCATGCCCATGGCGGGGCGGAGGGGGGGGGGGACCCCTACAAGGATCTATCCTTGCCCCCTTTGGAGAGTTTTAAAATGAATCACTTAGAAATTGTGTAAATATTCAGTGAAAAATATTACGTAATATTTGTCCCTTCTATCGAAATTTAGGGCAAAATCTTGAAATGTCGGTGTTTTGTTTTGCATTGTTCATGATTTTGTTTGTATTTAAAACTCTTCAGGATATACGGGATGTTATAATGTACCAGAGTAAATTACTGAATGTATTATTTAACTTGTTCAGTTTAAAACTATTATTTTTAAGTCATTGTATTTAAATCTAATCTAACTATTTGTATTTTTGTGAAAACGAAACAAAAGAAACATTAAAAGTGAACATGTCATGAGAAGTACCTCATAATCATATCATCATATTCTCATATCATGGATTTACAACTCTTATTAATGTGTTATCTTATCTAATCATGTTATTACCTGATGTGTTCAGCAAAAGTAAGGATGGCACTTTTACCGGGTCGGAAAAAATCGGTAAATTTACCGGTCAGAGGTAAATTTAGAAAAATGATGGCAGATACCAATTCATGACTATTATACCAAATACAAAAATGACCCTACTTTATTATTTGACCCATTTACAAAGATTACTGCTGTCAGGACAATAACAATACCTACATCTATAACAATGTTAATAATGACAATACTCCATATTGATAAGGGATGATATAGCCGAATAGCATTGATTCGACCTTCTAGTGTAGGCTATGCCCCTTGGGCTATGCCATGCTGCCTGTGCTATTCTCCCATAAGAGGAATTGTCGACCACCAATTAATTTGATCAAGTTACAATCTGTGTCTGCTAAACAAGCAAACCTGAAGAGAGATTCCGACATTGGAAGTAATGGTATATGGATGGAGTTATCATTCTGAATGATTGAGGACAACCAAAAATCAACGTAAAATATGCCTAACTGCTAATATTGTCACACTGATGTTTCCTTATAGTTTTTACTTAAAATTTCATATCTCCATTCATACATTGGAGAGGATCAAAAAAACAAAATTTACCATTTTTTTTACCGGTAAATTAATAATCGGTAAATTTACCGGTAAATTTACCTTAATTTACCGGTAAATTTTACCGGGTGCCATCCCTAAGCAAAAGTATTGATTTACAAACTTAAATGCAAAATCAACATAACTTTTTTTGAAGTAGTCAAGTGCAGTAAAAATAATTGAAAAGCTTTAGTATAAAAATGAAGTAGAAAAAAATGGAACAAATATTTTCTTAATCCCTAATTAACTCCAGGTTCACGAGATGACTGATTCCAGTGCTGGACTGGCTAGTCAGGGGTCTCGGCGGCTTGTTACTGATCTTTAAGTGGGAAAAGCAGCCCAGCAACCTGCCCCGCAGGGCGTTTTTGGATTTTTATAACTTTAAAAACGATATGATGATTTTTAAAATTTATTTTTTCATACAAAAAATTAAGAGAAAAGGATCTCCATTCATGCCCAGCAGGGCGCTTTTTGATTTTCTGTCACTCTCAAAATGATTTTGGGATTTTAAAAAATTGTATTTTTTTCAGAATGAGGCTAACAGACAGTGAAATTAGAGGTACCCAAATTCTGCCCCGCAGAGATTTTTTTTAATTTCAGTAATTTTAAAACGATTTTGCGAGTATAAAACGGTGTATTATTTTGAGTGAAGAAGCTGACATACTGAATTGAAATAAAAAAAAGGGCCAGCCTGCCCCGCAGAGCGATTTTTGATCATTTGTCATTTTTTAAGGGTTTTTGGGATCGAAAAATGTGTATTTGGCTGCAAAATGTCAAACATAAAGTTAATCAAAAATGAAATGAATAGATTAGGCGACAAACCTGCCCAGCAGGGCGCATTTTGATTTTTGTTCCTTTCAAATGCCCATTAAATAGAAGAGGCCCCCGCCAGCCCCTTTTTGAACTTCAATGATTTTTAATTCGTTTTTGGGATTGTAAAAATGTGTATTTTGTTGCATATGCCCAACACAATTGTACCTAATGGAAGAAAAAATTTAATAAAAGGGCCCCCAGTCTGCCCCGCACAGAAATTGTTGAATTTCGTTATTTTGAAATAATTATTCTATAAAGCAAAGCGCTTTCAGATTTTTGTTAATTTTCAATCGATTTTGGGATTGCAAAATCGTGTATATGGATTCAAAATGCCCAACAGGCTGTTAGTGAAAGAAACATTAAAATAGAAGAGGCCCCCATGCCAGCCCAAAAGGGAGCTTTTTGAACTTTTGTAACTTTTTAATCGTTTTTGGCATTGTATAAAATGTGTATTTGGCTGCAAAATGTTCAACATAAAGTTAATAGAAGATGGGTTTACATAGAAGAGGCCCCCAAACTGCTTCTGGTATCTTTATATTGATTGTTTGAAGATAAAAATGTAATATGTTAACACAATCTAGGGGCCTCAATAGCCAGGGGGCTCGGCGGCGATCGCCGCCTAGCCGCCAGGGGCCAGTCCGGCCCTGACTGATTCCATCCACCTCCATCTCCATCAAATTGTCACAAAATGAGCAATCGTTTTCTGCTGTGAATACATGGCGTATCGCCCCCAGGCTTCATAAATCGTCAATGCAGAGAGCAATGTCAAACAATAAGATAACAATTATATATCTGACAGGTGGCAAAAAAACTAACACTATTATAATAATTCAAACACAATCAAACCAGAGTCTAATAACTCTATTAGAAGTTCAAGGCTTAGAGAAATAAAACCAGGGACCCGAACCTTTATGAATAAAGGTTCGGGTTCCGGTTCCGGTTCCACAATTTTATTTTATAAAGGTTCGGGTTCCGGTTCCGGTTCTGAAACAAATATTCTTAGAGGTTCGGTTCCGGTTCCGGTTCCTGCATAAAGGTTCCGGGTTCCGGTTCCGGTTCTAAAATTTTTAATCAAACTATAATAATAAAACTTCAGTATTACCAATGTCAAATTTAATGGCATTATTGGATTTGGATTTTCCTATGAATGCAAGCACAGGTGTAGGCAGTGCCTGTATAAAATTCACATGATGGTGCGCAGAGTAAATATCAGAGGAGACAGTATAGTGGCTGCAATTTTCTCCATAAGACAACGTAAACATTCATTTTTCCTGAACTATCATATTCAAATTGTCGGCAATGCAGTTCTCATCGCAGTAGTCAGATTCAAAAATTGAAAACTCGAGCAGCGTTTTCATAATGAAGAATTATTATTTCTTATCAAGAATGAAAGATTTCTACAAAAAATACATTTTGGAAATGTTATCAAAAAATAAACTTTATACTACTTTGTGAATAATCCCCATAAAAAACACTCCGTGTAAAAATACCAGCCAAGTCTCTTCAACTTAAAAAAAATAATGAAATCTAAAAATTCTGCACTGAAAAGTAGTGATATCAAAAAATTAGCCAAGTCAAAACTTTATTTGAAAATCAAAAAATACTTGGCGCATCGTGTACATAAATAGCTTGGAAGTATAGGCCAATTATAAATTATACATGAAATATACATATACATTGTATACCTATAATGCCCTAAAAAAAACTATGCGCCAAGTATTTTTTGATTTTCAAATAAAGTTTTGACTTGGCTAATTTTTTGATATCACTACTTTTCAGTGCAGAATTTTTAGATTTCATTATTTTTTTTAAGTTGAAGAGACTTAGCTGGTATTTTTACACGGAGTGTTTTTTATGGGGATATCACTACTTTTTTTAGTTTATTCTTACAACTTACGTGTGACACATATCAAATGAACAATTACTAAATCCTTTAAAAAAAAGAATCACCCTTTACAATTTGGTTATTCTCATGAAAAAAACAAAAGTTTCATTCCAATCGGTCAACCCAGTTCCGAGATATGGCAACACTTCGGTTTTCAAAATGGCCGCTGAACTTTCTGCACTGCCACACAGAATTTATAACTATAAATTATGTGTATCATTTTTAGCTTTCTGAATATGTATTTATTGTATAGGAGGGGATTATAATGATTTATAAATTTAAATGACGTCATTTCCGGCCTCATAAATAGGAAAATTCTAGTTTGACTGTTCCTATTCCATAGAGATGGCCTTCCGAATCGTTTGGCACTGGTTTCATACCGATCTGTCAACCAGTTTTCGAGATATTGCGTTTCTTCCGGTTTCAAAATGGCTGCTGAAATCACTGACCTCTTGAATTATAATTTAAACATGATTACATTTTATTATAAGCAGTCTCAAATAGTATATTTATTGCATCAAAATGTAAATTTGTGCGATTTTTAAAATGTGTGACGTCATTTCCGGTTTCAGTATGAGAAACTGCAAATATTATTGATGATAATACATAAAGTTGACCGTCTAAATTGTTTAGCTTTGGTTTCGTTCAAATCTATCAAGACGTTATTAAGATATGATGTCATTTCTGGTTTCAAAATGGCGGCTTCCGGTTACTTTTATATCAAGTCAAATGAGATAACAAAAGAACATACGTTATATTAATATCAAAATAATTGGATCAAATTTGTTGCCGAAATGCCAATCGATGAATTAAATTTCATGACGTCATTTCCGGTTTCGTTAACATACATTTTAATCTGTTGCTATTGATAATTCATATAGATGACCGTCCGAATCGTTTGGCGCTATTGTCGTTCCAATCATTCCAGCCGTTGTTGAGATATGACGTCACTTCCGGTTTCAAAATGGCGGCACAAAAAATGCATGGGGTGAAGGTTAAATCAGACGCCAAAAGTGCATACGTGGTAAAAATATGAGATCAAACGGTTCAGCCGTTTAGGCTGTGGCCTGTTTACCGGATTTTAATTCCAGGAGACTACTACTACTACTACTGAGATTATTATTATTATTATTATGAAAACCGCCCTAAAACACTGTTTTCACGGCCCTCTAGCGTGCAAAGGGCGTAACCTATTGTTCCCAAATTTGGTATATGTTGTAGGGTGGGCCATAGCTCGAAATTAAGATATATCGCAACAATGTGAGATATCCCAATTTTAAGATCCAGTAGGCCGAAAATGCCACTTTGATGCTTACAGTAAAAGTGGGTTTGCTCCAGCCTTTATATGAGAGTGTGCGCGCCGTACGACTTGGCTGGCGTGGAGCGACCGCTCCACTAGATATACAAGTGATATACATGATTTTTTATTAAAAAAAGGAACCTTAAAGAACCTTAAAGAACCTTTAAGAACCTAATTGATTATAAAGGTTCGGGTTCCGGTTCCGGTTCTTTGGAACACAAGTATAACGGTTCCGGTTCCGGTTCTGGTTCCGAAATTATAAAGGTTCATACCGGTTCTAGGTTCCGGTTCCGGTTCGGGTCCCTGAATAAAATGAAACAAGATTGGCATTAGAATAAAAAAAAAGCATTGGCGTTATTGCCATCCTTCTGGCCTCCCATGATTAGGTGCAGTTCTTATTTTAGTTTTAATTCTTTAGACCTTGAATTCCTGAATACACTATAAATTACTTTTTTCTTTTTCACACAATTTCACATGCAATCATCACTAATCACTATGGTAACATGATCCTATTGTCTGTTATTCAACGATAAATTGTACTGTGTAAACTCCATTCACTATACGAATGGCAAACTTGAAATCTACTGTCAAGCCATAGATATTTAGCTCAATTTTGAATACGATTTTAATGACCCTATAATATCTGTAATGATAATTATAATGTGAATAAGTTGTTTCCAATACATTGCTGGATGACAATCAAATAAAAGGCTTAACTTTATGTTTCAAGATTGCCATTCTTACAGTGAATGGACTAAATAATTATCAGAGATGTATATTTGAAACAGTAGTTTGTACTGTGGTCTAGGTAATAAATGATTATTATTTAGGAACAATTTTATTGTTAATAAATTTTGTTTAATTTATTTCGGTCACCTTTGTCCTTAGAGGCCCTCAAGCCACCATTCATTCATGCAACATTATTAGGTATAGTAGGTGCCTTGATAGTGAAGTTTCATGTTACCTAACAATTAGCTGTCAGATAATGGTTACCTAATCCTGAGATTACGGCAACTCGCCATTTTAGTGCACATCAGTTTTTTTTTAATTTGTTTTTAATTTCTTTATTATATTATATTGTTAGATTTTCATGTTATTTTTTTTTATTATTGGTTTTTATTTTTTATTTGATTCGGCTTAGGAGCTACCCATAAAAACACTTCGTGTAAAAATACCAGCCAAGTCTCTTCAACTAAAAGAAATATGTGACATCTAAAAATTCTGCACTGAAAAGTATTGATATCAAAAAATTTGCTAAGTCAAAACTTTATTTGAAAATCAAAAAATACTTGGCGCATCGTTTATATAAATAGCTTAGAAGTATAGGCCAGATATAAAATATACATCAAATATACATATACATATAGTATACCTATAATTCCCCAAAAAAATCGATGCGCCAAGTATTTTTTGATTTTCAAACAAAGTTTTGACTTGGCAAATTTTTTGATATTAATACTTTTCAGTGCAGAATTTTTAGATGTCACATATTTTTTTTAGTTGAAGAGACTTGGCTGGTATTTTTACACGAAGCGTTTTTTATGGGGATATCACTCCTTTTTTTAGTTTATTCTTACAACTTGTGACACATATGAAATGAACAATTAATTGCTAAATTATTTTAAAAAAATCGTAATTTACGATTTGGTTAATACTAATGAAAGTCTGTTGTATATTCATGTATAGTCTTTCGTGAAGAATAGCAAAGGTTTCATTTCAATCGGCCAACCAAGTTCCGAGATATGGCAACATATCCGTTGTCAATTGGCTGCTGAACTTTCTGCGCTGCTACATAGAATTTATAACTATAAATGATGTGTATCATTTTTAGCTTTCTGAATATGTATTTATTGTATAGGAGGGGATTATAATAATTTATAAATTTGAATGACGTCATTTCCGGTCTCATAAATAGGAACATTCTAGTTTGACTGTTCCTATACCATAGATCGTTTCGCGCTAGTTTCATACCGATCTGTCAACCAGTTTTCGAGATATGGCGTTTCTTCCGGTTTCAAAATGGCAGCTGAAATCACTTACTCCTTGAATTATAATTTAAACATGATTACATTTTATTATAAGCTGTCTGAAATAGTATATTTATTGCATTAAAATCTAAATTTGTGAGATTTTTTAAAAGTGTGACGTCATTTTCGGTTTTGCTATAAAAAAACTGCAAATATTACTGATGATAAAGCATAAAATTGACCGTCTTAATGTGTGGCGCTGGTTTCGTTCAAATCTATTTAGCCGTTATTGAGATATGATGTCACTTCCTGTTTCAAAGAGGCGGCTTCTGGTTGGTTTATAACAAGTCAAATGAGATATCAAAAGTACATACGTTACATAAATATCAAAATAATCGGATCAAATTTGTTGCCGAAATGCCAATCGATGTATTTTAAATTTCATGACGTCATTTCCGGTTTCGTTAACATAAATTTGAGTCTATTGCTATTGATAATCCATATAGTTGACCGTCCGAATCGTTTGGCGTTATTTTCGTTCCAATCGGTTTGGCCGTTGTCGAGATATGATGTCACTTCCGGTTTCAAAATGGCGGCAAAAAATTCATGGGGTGAAGGTTAAATCAGACGCCAAAAGTGCACACGTGGTAAAAATGTGAGATCAATCGGTGCAGCAGTTTAGGCTGTGGCCTTGTTACCGGATTTGAATTCCAGGAGACTACTAATATGATTATTATTATTATCCCCAAAAAAAACACTTCTTGTAAAAATAACAGCCAAGTCTCTTCAACTAAAAAAAAATAATATTAAATCTAAAAATTCTGCACTGAAAAGTAGTGATATCAAAAAATGAGCCAAGTCAAAACTTTATTTGAAAATCAAAAAATACTTGGCGCATCGTGTATATAAATAGCTTGGAAGTATAGGCCAATTATAAAATATACATCAAATATACATATACATAGAATACCTCTAATGCCCTAAAAAAACGATGCGCCAAGTATTTTATGATTTTCAAATAAAGTTTTGACTTGGCTCATTCTTTGATATCACTACTTTTCAGTGCAGAATTTTTAGATTTCATATTATTTTTTTTTAGTTGAAGAGACTTGGCTGTTATTTTTACAAGATGTGTTTTTTATGGGGATATCACTCCTTTTTTTAGTTTATTCTTACAACTTGTAACAATCGAATGCACAGTTACTAAATCCTTAAAAAAAATCACCCTTTACAATTTAGCTATTTTCATGAAGAATAGCAAAGGATTCATTCCAATCGGTCAACCAAGTTCCGAGATATGGCAACACCTCGGTTTTCAAAATGGCTGCTGAACTTTCTGCACTGCTACATAGAATTTATAACTATAAATGATGTGTATCAATTTTAACTTTCTGAATATGTATTTATTGTATAGGAGGGGATCATAATAAATAATAAATTTGAATAACATTTTTTCCGGTCTCATAAATAGGAAAAGTCTTGTTTGACTGTTCCTATTCCATAGAGATGGCCTTCCGAATCGTTTGGCGCTAGTTTCATACCGATATGTCAACCAGTTTTCGAGATATGACGTTACTTCCTGTTTCAAAATTGCTGCTGAAATTACTGACCCCTTGAATTATAATGGCTGCTGAAATCACTGACCCCTTGAATTAATATTTAAACATGATTACATTTTATTATAATCTGTCTAAAATAGTATATGTATTGAGATTTTTAAATATGTGACGTCATTTCCGGTTTCGTTATGGGAAACTGCAAATATTATTGATGATAATACATGAAGTTGACCGTCTTAATTGTTTAGCGCTGGTGTCGTTCAAATCTATTTAGCCGATATTGAGATATGATGTCACTTCCGGGTTCAAAATGGCGGTTTCCTGTTGGTTTTATAACAAGTCAATTGAGATATCAAAAGTACATTCGTTAAATAAATATCAAAATAATCGGATCAAGTTGCCGAAATGCCAATCAATGAATTTCAAATTTCATTACGTCATTTCCGGTTTCGTTAACATATTATTTAGTCTTTTGCTACTGATAATGCATCTAGTGGAGCGGTCGCTCCACGCCAGCCAAGTCGTACGGCGCGCGCACACTCTCATATAAAGGCTGGAGCAAACCCACTTTTACTGTAGGCATCAAAGTGGCATTTTCGGCCTACTGGATCTTAAAATTGGGGAATCTCACATTGTTGGGAAATATCTCAATTTCGAGCAATGGCCCACCCTACAACATAAACCAAATTTGGGAACAATAGGTTACGCCCTTTGCGAGCTAGAGGGCCGTGAAAACCGTGTTTTAGGGCGGTTTTCATAATAATAATAATAATCTTAGTAGTAGTAGTATACCCCATAAAAAACACTCCGTGTAAAAATACCAGCCAAGTCTCTTCAACTAAAAAAAAATTATGAAATCTAAAATTTCTGCACTGAAAAGTAGTGATATCAAAAAATTAGCCAAGTCAAAACTTTATTTGAAAATCAAAAAATACTTGGCGCATCGTGTATATAAATAGCTTGGAAGTAGGCCAATAATACATACATCAAATATACACATAGTATACCTATGCCCTAAAAAAACGATGCGCCAAGTATTTTTTGATTTTCAAATAAAGTTTTGACTTGGCTAATTTTTTGATATCACTACTTTTCAGTGCAGAATTATTAGATTTCATATTTTTTTTTTTTAGTTGAAGAGACTTGGCTGGTATTTTTACACGGAGTGTTTTTTATGGGGATATCACTCCTTTTTTTAGTTTATTCTTACAACTTATGTGTTACACATCAAATAAACAATAACTAAATCCTGTAAATCAAATCACAGTTACAATTTGGTTACACCTAAAGAAAAACTGCGAATGGTGCATATGATATATGCTTTAAATGACATTTCATGAAGAATAGCAAAGGTTTTTATTACAATTGGTCAACCCAGTTCCGAGATATGGCAACACTTCGGTTTTCAAAATGGCTGATGAACTTACTGCAATTGCCACATATAATTTATATTTATGTGTCATTATAAGTTTTCTGTATATGTATTTTTTGTATAGTAAGGGAATTATAATAAATTTTAAATTTTTATGGCGTAATTTCCGGTTTTATATATAGGAAAATTCTAGTATAACTATTGCTATTCTAAAGAGTTGGCCTTACGAATCATTTGTCGCTAGTTTCGTATCGATTGGTCTAGCTGTATTCGAGTTATGACGTTACTTCCGGTTTTAAAATGGTGACTGAAAGTGATACCTCTTACCCCATAAATTATAATTTAAACATGATTACAATTTATTATAAGCTGTCTCAAATAGTATTTATTTTATCAAAATTAAAATTCGTTGGAGTTTTAAAATGTGTGTCGTCATTTCCGGTTTCGGTATGGGAATCTTCAAATATTACTGATGATTATACATAAAGTTGCCCGCTCAATAGTTAAGCGCTGGTTTTGTTTTAATCTGTTTAGCCGTTTTCGAGATATGATGTCACTTCCGGTTTCAAAATGGCGGCTTCCGGTTACTTTTATATCAAGTCAAATGAGATAACAAAAGAACATACGTTATATTAATATCAAAATAATTGGATCAAATTTGTTGCCGAAATGCCAATCGATGAATTAAATTTCATGACGTCATTTCCGGTTTCGTTAACATACATTTTAATCTGTTGCTATTGATAATTCATATAGATGACCGTCCGAATCGTTTGGCGCTATTGTCGTTCCAATCGGTCCAGCCGTTGTTGAGATATGACGTCACTTCCGGTTTCAAAATGGCGGCACAAAAAATGCATGGGGTGAAGGTTAAATCAGACGCCAAAAGTGCATACGTGGTAAAAATATGAGATCAAACGGTTCAGCCGTTTAGGCTGTGGCCTGTTTACCGGATTTTAATTCCAGGAGACTACTACTACTACTACTGAGATTATTATTATTATTATTATGAAAACCGCCCTAAAACACTGTTTTCACGGCCCTCTAGCGTGCAAAGGGCGTAACCTATTGTTCCCAAATTTGGTATATGTTGTAGGGTGGGCCATAGCTCGAAATTAAGATATATCGCAACAATGTGAGATTTTCCAATTTTAAGATCCAGTAGGCCGAAAATGCTTCTTTGATGCTTACAGTAAGAGTGGGTTTGCTCCAGCCTTTAAATGAGAGTGTGCGCGCGCCGTACGACTTGGCTGGGTGGAGCGACCGCTCCACTAGATTATGTTTTTTTTTAAATTTAAATATTTTTTGATTTTATATATTTTTATTTTTACGTAATGTTTTATTTTTGTTTCATTTTATGATATTTCTAAAGATTTTTTCCAAAGCGTGCACTGATTTTATATGTTGCTAACCCGCCGGGCCGGTTTTGATTCAATTCAATTCAATTCTTTATTTTGTCCATTATATACCAGTACAGTAAGAGTAGTACATACCCCATTAAAAACACTCCGTGTAAAAATACCAGCCAAGTCTCTTTCTCTAAAAAAAAGAAGAAATCTAAAAATTCAACACTGAAAAGTAGTGATATCAAAAAATGGCCAAGTCAAAACTTTTCAAAAAATACTTGGCGCATCGTACATATAAAATAGTATAGAAGTAGGCCGGAAATCAAATATACTCATATATACATAAAATATATCAATAATCCTCTAAAAAACGATGCGCCAAGTATTTTTTGAAAAGTTTTGACTTGGTCATTTTTTGATATCACTACTTTTCAGTGTTGAATTTTTAGATTTCTTCTGTTTTTTTTAGAGTAAGAGACTTGGCTGGTATTTTTACACGGAGTGTTTTTTATGGGGATATCACTCCATTTTCAGTTCATTCTTACAACTTGTAACATATATTGTGGCTCTAACGACTATAATTCCTTTAAAAAATATGCCTTTGTGACTAGGTTGCTAAGAAGTTGTGCTTGTTACTGTGTATATGCTATAAATAATATGCTGTGATCTATGAAGTATAGCGAAAGTTTCGTTCCAATCGGTCCAGCCGTTCTCGAGTTATGGCATCACTTTCGGTTTTCAAAATGACGGTTGACATTACTGCCACCTAAAATTTGTATCTATAAATGTTATGTAACATTATGAGCCATCTGAATGTAGTTATTGTTATAAGAGATGATTTTAGTCAGATTTGGCATTTTTATGACGTCATTTCCGGTTTTGGTAAAGTACATTTCAATTTCGACTATTGATATTTTATAAAGATGACCGTCTGAATCGTTTGGCGCAAGTTTCGTATCGATCGGTTCATCCATTTGTGAGATATGACGTCACTTCCGGTTTCAAAATGGCGGCACAAAAATGTGTAGGGGCAAGGTATCATCAGACGCCAAAAGTGCAAATGTGGTAAAAGTTTCAGATATATCGGTTCAGTTCTTTAGGCTGTGGCGGTGACAGCGGTGTTTCCTGATATCTGAATCTGAATCTGAATCATCAGATAGCTTTTAATTTCACAGGAGTGTAATTTCACTGTTTTTACGACCCTCTAGCTCGCAAATGGCATAACCAATTGTCCCCAAATTTAGTATATGTGGTAGGGTGGGTCATAGCTAAAAATAAAGATATTTCGCAACAATGTGAGATTTCCCAATTTTGAGATCCAGTAGGCCGAAAATGCCATGTTGTTGCTTACAGTAAAAATGTTTGGTCTGCTCCTCAGTTTATTAGGCATTTACGGTATGTTGAGTGAGTGTGAGGGTACAGTACGACTTAACTGGGTGGAGCGACCGCTCCACTAGATACATAATTGTAAATACACGTCATTCTGATGGTCATAGGACTCGTCAATTTACAACAAATATACATATTCACAGTTAAAAGTTAAAACACAAACTATAAAAGTCATCAACCCTATACAGGGCCTCGTTCACTAGCATATCGTTAAGTAATTTTTCTAAATAATTTATAACTAGTTATCGAAGTTAGTGCACTTGGAAGGTAATTAAACATTTTTGAACCATTATAATACACACTTTTCTCGAATATCTTTAGATTGTGTTGAGCTACCGCCAATTGATGAGCATTCCTAGTGAAGTGACAGTGTTTGTCGTTATTCAATAACTAGGAAAACGCTCAGTGTAACGCGTTGATGAGCGAGCACAGAACATGCAACATCCCCAGTCACGATAAACGACACGGCACAAGACGATTTTCTCTGCAACTTTCCAATCTCCATATAAATACTCTGGATGAATATCAGATCCATTGTGTCGTGACTTTGCTTCATACTTTTTCCAGCTTTTGACAACCCATACTAAACTCGTAAAATGACAATTAATACTTGACTGGTTGGGCTTACAATGTGTTAAATTTTAGATTATGTTGGTCTTGATCACCATGCAAAACATTTTGATTCTCGACCAATCAGAAGGTATTAATTAAACTACCAATTGGAGGATTTGGCATGTTCGTACTGCATCTGATTTGATATGCGCTAGTTTTATTGTAAATTGTGTACTGATTGGCTGCTCTAAAGGCCTTGGAGCAGAAGCTTAAAGAAGGTCAGGGATGAAAATGTTTTTTTTTTTTTTATTGGTAATAAAGAATACATACATAGAAATAATAACACACACTACAACAATATGCCGCTTAGCCAAAAGGCTAGTCTGCGGCCAAGTACAAGATAAAATAATACAGATGTGTCGTCTCTTCCTATCATCAAACAATCAAATAAATAATAAGCTTGAAAATAAAGCAAAGGCAATAACATAATATCAGTGATACCAAATACCTTAATACAAGATCTACACATGAAGGAAATAGATAATTGAATGAATATTAAACACCATGAAGCCATCGAGAACAGAGTATAGTAACGTACATCGTTGTACCATCAACATTGAGAGGTCAACTGGTAATTTCACTTAAAAGCCACATTTTAATTCCCATTTTAATATGCTCATATTTACTAAGATCTTTTAACTCTGGTGGTATCCTATTAAAAATTTCTGGCACAGTATACGCTAGCCTTCTCTTACCATGTTTGTTTTTGTGAGATGGAAGTTTGTAAATACCTTCAGTTTTTGCTCTTGTATCTTTCACACTGTCATGTTTAAATTTGAAACCATCGCTAAAATAATACTTTACAATTAATCTATATTCAAACAGATCATAAATACTTAAAAACCCCAGCGACTTGAACAAATCTTTTCCTACATTTGAACCATATTTTATGTGTGGTGGAGCTATTGTTTTCAATATTCTTTTTTGTACTGTAAATAATTTATATAAGTGTCCCATGGAAGCGTTTCCCCATGCCAACAATCCGTATGACAACAACGATTCCACTAACGCGCTATACATTAATTTCCGCAGATTGATAGGCAATACATAATTTAAATTATATAAAAGATAGTTACAGGCTCTAAGTCTATTACAGAGTATATTAATATGTGACTTCCAAGTGAAATGTCTATCTATAGTAATGCCTAAGTGCACGATAGAATCAACTACATCAATCCTTGTTATGCATTCGTTACAAATATCTGATTCTAAATTATGTAAACAATTATGCGTGTGAATTCTGTACATTAAATGGGGAACATATATGAATGAGTTTTGTTTTATCGGAATTAATAACTAAATAATTATCATGGGTCCTTCTAAGTAGTCTGTTAAAATTAGGTTGCGTCTCTTTAATTGCACAATCAATGTCCTTATGCGCCGCTAGCAAGACAGTGTCGTCAGCATTAATGAATATATCACTTCCATTAAATAACGTAAATACATAATTTACATAAACAATGTACAAAATGGGCCCCAAATTTGAGCCTTGGGGCACCCCAGTGACAAGATCTTTAGGAATAGTATAGTAGTTATACATTTTACAAATGTCAAGATTATGGAATATAATGTCCCTACATGACAAAAACTTTTGAAAATAACGACATATAAGCCTGAAAATTGGAAAAAATACCTTAAATGTTGGTACCAATGACCATGCGAAGTTTTGAGTTGATCGGTCATGCGCTTCTAGTTTAAATTTCAAAAAAACGCAGGAAATATGGGTTTAAATTTTAACCAATGGGAGGATTTGGATGAAACCTTTTTTGATTGGGTATAATGTTGGTCGTAATGCATTCTCAAAATTTCAAATTGATCGAACCAACCAGGCGCGTAGGAAGGGGGGGGATGGGGGGGATTATCCCCCCCCCCCCCCACTCGAGCAGGCTGACCCCCATTCACCATAAAAAATTAAGTTTAGTGTCCAAAAATCACTTAAAATTGTTTAAACTCTAAAAAAAAGGCCCTGCGGGGCAACAATATGGAGTTATTTGTTGTAATTTGAGCAGTATAGTATCACAGAATCGATTTTAAAATGTTGATATTCGAAAAAATGCCCTGCAGGGCAACAATTGGAGGGTCTTTTGCTTCAGTTTGTGCATTTTAAAGCCCCATAATCACTTTTAATTGGCTTAAATTTCAAAAAACGCCCTACGGGGCTCAAGCTGGGGGGCGAAGCCCCCCAGACCCCTTTTACGGGTGTCGCAATCCCCCCCCCCCCCATGATGAAAGTAGTTCCTACGCGCCTGGAACCAACCAATCGAAAGATAACTTTTTTTAAATTTGAACCAATCACAAGATCCCTTTCATAAACGATCCCAGAGACCGCATAGATTACGTTAGTATGTGTACAAAATTTCAGATCGATTGCTTGAGCGGTTTGACCTGAGCAGTGCAGGCAAAAATAAAACACACAGAGAAAGTGCCATAAGAGTACCGTGGTGACGCTCGCTACGCTCGCTCAATAAGTTGTGTTTACATTTAAAAATAAAAGAAAGAGTTGAGGAATGAGGATGGTGCTACTTTTGTTGTCGGATGAACATCTGTCAAGTCACGAGTGAAATAAAACATCTTTCTCGCTCTCCCAGACATGAGCGAGACGGCTATCGTGAACGTGGCGCAAGGCGCGCTGCGTGGCAAGAAGGTGAACTCCACGGCCACTGGGAAGAGCTTCTACAGCTTCCAGGGAATCCCCTTCGCCAAACCCCCGCTCGGCAGGCTCAGGTTCAAGGTGCGTAGCCATGGAGACATCTTCAACACTCCCCTGTGCGAGTAGCTTCTGACGTCACTCTGTGTTGCGCAGGCGCCGCAGCCGCCCGAGCCATGGACAGGGATCCGAGATGCGCAGAGCCACGGCAACGTGTGTGCGCACATGGACATGATCACCATGAGCTACGTGGGTGAAGAGGACTGCCTCTTCCTGAATGTCTACACGACGCAGGTAACGAACATGCACGGACGAGGAGAAGCATCCCCTCCCTTTCGTTAGTCCATATTCCACTATAAAATTCAAGTTGGACAATTTGAAATTCTGGCCAATGAAATATTGATTTGAGTGAAACTATGAAACCCAAATGGCTTATGAATGAAATTGTCCAATTTGAATTGTATAGTTAAATATGGGCTTTACTGGAATGGCACAGTTTGAGGGAACCACTCAAGTGTGGAAGAAGAGTGCATACTTTAATTCCATCACATTATCCAAGATCTCTCTTCCCGCCTTGGCTTAAAGGCCTTGGCCAGGTTGCTTCAGCTTTTACATAATAATGTGACAAGAATGATTTTATCTAATATTCCAAAAAATCAAATCGATCCGACAATCACAACGCTCACAATGTGACAATTAAACTCTTGCCGCAACCCGCCACACACTGAACGCAAGCCCGCAACGCATGGATCAGTGACGTCAGTGAGAGGGACCGCTCTGCAAGCCAGCCCGCGGCCGGCCGCGTGCACTTACGCTGCAGCAACCTACTAACTCTATGCCGACACATGATGTCAAATAAGTCAATGTTCCCTGGTTTTAACGTGGTTTACCAAGACATTTTTCCCGATAATTATTCCAAACTCGTACACTTTGACTTGGTGGTGGTTTCTTAGATAGTACCTACAATCTGATTTCCAGACAGATTTCGGCGATGCATTCAGTAATTCGCACACGGAAGTAATTCGCACTTTAGTCTATTTGCAATATCATAATCAGTCTCTGTAAAGTGGTTTGAACAAACTAGTGATGATTTAGTGGGAATAAAATTGTTTCTGTACATTTTATGAAGCCACTGTTTATATCTGTTTGCTGATGACTGACTGGGAAATCGATGAAAAGAGAGTTTATTTCCATCCGCGCCTACACATTTTAAAGTAGTGTTACATTTATATACACATCATTCTTTAACCATTATTACGGTTTTTCAGACGCAAGTAAAAAATTTAAACTAAAACTTACATTATTCACTTTTATTTATTCACTGTCATAGTCACTAATGTAAACGCTTTTATAATCACTATTTCAATTGTCTATAATAATGTATGTCTTGTAATTACTATTATGAAATAAAAGCACTATACATCCGAAGTTATTTACTTTAGTCTTGCTACTGTCCAGCCTTTCTCACCACACAAATCAACTGAAGACAGTCAACGCGCTGCATCCTGCTGTCTTGACGCCGAGCGATCCCTCGCACTGACGTCAGTGCCCCATCCGTGACCGGAAACTAAGAAGGGGTGAAATTCTGCTCATGGGCCGAAAACAACATTTTTTTTGACGCCTCAGCTCTTCCGACATCAACTACCATCCATTGAAACACATACCTTAGGAAGTCGTACTGGGGCTTTAACTTCGCCACATTTACAATAAAGACGATTTCTATTCTATTTTATTCTATAATAAAAACTAGTTTCAACTTTTATCTTCAATGACGTTCAATCCAAATCCTGCTTCTCTCCAAAGAATTTTAAAAATTTAGTTAATTTAATGCTTCACCGATTACATAAATGGTAAATGCAGCCTCGGCAGTAAAGTCTTCTTGTTAGAAGTGCATTACTGTAACCTCTTTTACATTGGAAAGTCAAATAATGACAAAACTCTGTGAAATAAAAGGATTCAGCATGCTTTTCATTTGTATTCAATACAAATCTTATCTAAAAGCATGAAAGAGAATTTGTAGCGTACAACATTCTAAAATTATATTAATCATTAATCCGATTTTTTCCCATGGAAAATGGGATTACAGACCCCTGGGTTAATAGCCCCTGGAGTCATTAAAACTCAATATTGTAATTTCACACCACTCTGGTTGTAACGAGTCCATCTATGTATTTGCATCACGTAAGGGACTAGAATGACAGGCTAGAGAGGTAAGTGAGTGAGAGATGTGGTCTGGTTCCAGTTGCCGCACCCAAGCACAGGCGATCTGAAGAAACCCGTCATGGTGTTCATCCACGGAGGAGGCTTCGCGTCCGGGTCCGGAGACAGCGACATCTACGGTCCAGACTACATCGTGGCTAACGACGTTCTTCTTGTAACCATCAACTATCGTCTGGGACCTCTGGGTAGGTAACTCTTCCAACCAAACATCCAACTTCTTGATTTAGTACATTCTCTACCAGGATTTGAAGTAATTGTGGAATGCACATGTTTGGTAGGAGTTCTGTTGAAGCATCCTTCATAATGTTCAACATTCGGGAGGTTCATCCACGGACAACCCTCGTATTGATGTGATTGGAGGTGTACTCGACTATGACTCGATCATTGATGTAAAAAGTGTCTATAAGTGTTCTCGAATCTGAACGTTCGTCTTAACGCAATATGGTGAAATTCATCAAATCTTTTGCTTTTCAATCTTAATTTAGCTCAATCCTTTTTGCAGTGGTACAATTCCGCATGATTTTTTTTTTTTTAATTTTCAAGTGCTGATTTTCAAGCTGATTTCAGATGAATCTAATTCAGATACCAATATTGATTATCAGCAGTTCGTTTCGTTGTAGACATGATAAGTCATAATAAAAGGAGTGTGCGGAATTCCGGTCAAAGACAATTGAATATTGAGACAAGATGTGCTGCTAAAGTGAAGTTACAAGGTTAACTATGGTAATTCTGTACTTGTTATGAACAATATCTTCACCGTAAACCCTTCAAACTCAATGTGATGTTGCAGGTTTCCTGACGACTGAAGACAGGGAGATCCCCGGCAACGCAGGTCTCAAGGACCAGGTGGCAGCACTGAAGTGGGTGAAGCAGAACATCTCGCGCTTCGGAGGCGATCCGTTTAATGTGACCATCTTCGGCGAGAGCGCTGGCGGCGCTTCTGTGCACTACTTGGTGCTCTCTCCACTTGCCAAAGGTACACAATCTTTTAACACAATCATTCACTGTACATTCAGTGGTTTCGACTTCGTGAAAGCTGAAAGTCAACACGGTCTTCATCGCGGTTTTCTACTGCAGAACCAAAATGGTCGGAGGTTCTGAAACCACATAACTTGTTCTACTCGTGAAATGTGTTTACACATCAACCTAAACCGATTAAATCTTTGGATATGGGTGTTGATATGCAATACAACATAATGGAGGGTCAATCGTTACAGATCCCTGTCACATCATTGGCACTTGCCTTTATGAGCAATATCCCACTCATACA
Source organism: Leuctra nigra (assembly GCA_934045905.1). Classification (NCBI taxonomy): domain Eukaryota; kingdom Metazoa; phylum Arthropoda; class Insecta; order Plecoptera; family Leuctridae; genus Leuctra; species Leuctra nigra. Next base: position 6,948,144 of record OW203762.1, on the reverse strand, counting down.
TATATGCTCTTTTGAATGCAACTATAATTATTTATACATTTTAAAAATACCTAGGTTTAATATTGACACGCGTAACTGTGAGATTCAGTATCGTTTCGAATATAAATATTAACTTAAAACGTCCATATTTTAAACAGCACAACACACCTAGACTAAGTTATATCTTACTCTGGACCCTCCACATGTGTTAACAACATCATAGCCGGGCCTCGTATTTGACGATCCTCTGCACATAGTCCTAAGGCCAAGCCAACCTCCCGCGGGTGCTCGTGCGCATTTTTGTGTGTCTGAACCATGAACGAATACACTTATACAGGGATAGATAACGCCGTATCAATTACATGCTAAACGACAGTCCCTATCCGTGTCCTGTTTTCAAATAAAATTCAGATATATAAAACATGGCCGACCACTAAAAGCCAAATAGTATGAGTTTTCTTGTCAAGCTGACACAATGCCTACACCAATATATTACCAAAACATGATGTATATAGGAGCGATAATACAACATCGACTTAATTAAACCAGACAAACCTTAATAAACAGCTTATGTACAGAGAAAGCCATGTCAACACGAAGGCGGGTTTTCAGATTCTTAAATATGGAAGGAAAAATTGAATAATTTCATTCTGATGTCTTGCTAATTTACATAATTACTCTCTGCTTCATGGACAATTAAATAAACACTGATTCTTCTTCTTTGGCGTGGGAGAATTCACAGTATTGTCAGTTATTTTACGGATGAAGAAACAATTAAAGAAATTACAATATATACGACAAAAGCACATAAAATATGTCAAAACATTTTTGTATCAGCTGTTTCAATGAAGTGACTTTCAGAAGGCTGTGGTTTATATTACTTTTACTGCATGCATGAAAACTGCATGAAAACGAAAGTAGAAATGTTTAGAAGGCTAAGGTGAACCGGATAATTCAAATGACGCGAAGTTATCTATCCCTGTATAGGTGTATTAGTTCATGTCTGAACAGACCAATTGAGGAGTTGCGTCGATAAACTATCCAATTACCGGTTTGGCTAACTGAGATATTTGATGACAAACTTTTCTATTACAATACAACCAAGATAATCACCGAACGCCTAAACATCACCTAAACACACCACCGAACGCATGGCTTCTTGCTATGCGCGCCTAAACCAGCAAACTACTATAAGCTGGTTTATCGACGCGGCCCCTCAATTATTCTCGACCAACACACTCTAGGGCTCTGGTCGTATGGGAACGCCTGGGGTTGAACTTTCGGTCGCTGCCGTTGGAAATGCACGCTCTATGTTGCGCTCTATATCTTTGCAGTAACCACTCTATACGCCAGGGAACAGATATTCCTCAAACTCCCGCGGTCTAAAGCAGCCAGCGCCCTCTCAGGGGCTCCGCAAAGCGTCAACGTTCTTGTGATTGTACTATATCTCTTCCTTTGGCCGCCAACCTTACGTTGCCAAAGAGCTCTCCATAGCATACGATTTGGAATCCTGTAGCTTCCCATCCGAATGAAATGCCCCCGCCCACCTCAGTCTGGATGTGACTAATAGATCCTCGATTTTTTGCAGTTCATCTGCTGTAACTTATTAATACGGGCTAATCAATGCGGTTTGTCCTTAAGGACTGTTCCAGCGCGCCATCTCCCAGAGCGGCTGCGCACTCAACAGCTGGGCCTACAGCAACGCAGGGCGCAGTCGCACAGTGCGGCTCGCGCAGGCGCTGGGCTGCACGTCGGAAGACTCCAAGGCGGTGTTGGCGCTGCTGCGCAACATCCCTGCGCGCCAGCTCGTGGAGAAAGTGACGTCAGCGGTGACGCCCGAGGAGCGACGGAGAGGAACGCTGCAGCTGCCGTTCGTCCCCACCTATGACGGGTTTGAGAGTGGAGAGGTGCCCTTCCTGCCGGCTCCACCAGTCGAGATCATCAAGTCCGGCAAATACAACCGAGTGGCCTACATCCTGGGCGTCAACACATGCGAGGGAATGCTGCTACTCAAAGGTACATACGCTATTCTTCTCTTCGAAATTAAATGTTAACCATTAGTAGTGACGTTTTTAAGCGAACGCCAAGATGTAAGTTATAAGGTCATGGTAATGGTCGTTGTCATGGTCTTAATTATTATGTTATGGTATACGATGAACATAAAGCACACGTTATTATGACATAAAGTACATTTATTGTGTTACAAAATGCCATCATGGTGCTATCATGGTGAAGCAATTATGAGTTTTGTGGTAATTCAAAACTGTTATCCGAAACGTCGCCAACCTCGTGTGATATACCGTCATAATTTGAAGGTACAGTGGTGGCTCTCCCCTAATTTTGATTTTATCCTACAGACTTGTTGCTGCGGCCCGAGAGCATCCCGAAGATGGACAAGGACTTGCAGGGATTCCTCCCCGAGGACATGTTCCCGGTGATCGACACGGCGGAGTCGGCGGAGGCGGCGAGGAAGATGAAGAGGTTCTACTTCGGAGACCAGCCGTTCACGCACGAGACGCGTCTTGGATACGCAAACGTAAGTCACGCACGAGACGCACCTGGGATACGCAAACGTAAGTCACGCACGTGACGCACCTGGGATATGCAAACGTAAGTCACATGCGTCTGTCCTACGCACAAGGAAGTGTGAACATTCTTTCACCAGTTTTCAGCACTGTCAAAACTGCAAGTTGAAAACTGCAGTGGTCTTCGGACTGATTTGTCATTTGGTTGGAAGATATAAGTGAAAGTGGAGCCGAACGAACAGATCTGTTGTCTAGGGCTGTGGAGAAGATTCAGATAATAGAGATTATTTTAGCAACACAACAAAAGCGATTTGTGTTTAGAAGTTGGATTGGAGAACATTTAGTATCGTATCAGGAGGCCAAGTCTTGAAACTTACGCTTTCAGGACGCAAACGCTCTCGGACGTCATAAAGTCCCATTTACTGTAAGAGTGATCGACATTGAAACATAAAGTCAAGCCACTTATTTGATTGTCATCCAGCAATCTATTGCAAACAATTTATTAACATTATAATTATTATTACAGATATTATACAGTCATAAAACCTTATTCAAAATTAAGCTTAACAGTTAAAGGTAGATTTCAAGGTCATCATTCTTACAGTAAATGGGACTTTATGACGTCCGAGAGCGTTTGCGTCCTGAAGGCGTAAGTTTCAAGACTTGGCCTCCAGGTTGAAGAGGTGATAATAAAGGAAACGAGTGGTTTTATGTTTCCTCTTGCGTTGCGGATTGAACCAAGTGACTCTCCTGTGGAGTCGTCCTAATCAATGACCTTGACTTGCAGTTGCAAAGCGACCTTCTGTTCGTGTACAAGTTGAACGAGGCTGTGAGACAACATGCGCAGCACGCCAACGCGTCGTTCCCGCTCTTCCTCTACCAGTTCGCTTACGACGGAGAACTCGGAGTTTTCAAACGTCTGTTGGGACAAGATGACCTCCCAGGTACGTCATGCCCATCGCAAACACAAGCGTTAGAAAGAATGAACCTGAACTTGAACTGTTTAAAATGCGGATTAATGAAACGAAGTTCAATCAATTCCAGATTGAGCCTAGTTCCCCTAGATTGCTCGTATCAATCGTACCTAGAACCAATCCTATCAAGCCTATACCTCCACGCGCCACTGGTCAAGCTAATCCTTGTCTCTTGCAGGAGTGTGCCACGCTGATGACCTCGGATACTTGTTCCACGTGTCGATGCTAGCGGAGCAAGTGGCGCAGTGCCTAGCTAGAACCCGCCAGTCCGCACGCCACTGGTCAAGCTAATCTTTGTCTCTTGCAGGAGTGTGTCACGCTGATGACCTCGGATACTTGTTCCACGTGTCGATGCTAGCGGAGCAAGTGGCGCCCAACTCCACCGCGCACAAGATGCGCGAGAAGATTGTGCGCATGTGGACCAACTTTGCAAAGAACGGGTAAGTGTGGGGTTAAATGCCAGTTTGAGGGCTTCGTAGTTTGAATTGAGCGATCGACTCCCTGTGGCTCTTTTGGCTCAGGCCTCTTTGTTTGGCAATTATGTTACTGACGATATATAGGTCATAATTTGGATTAATTTTGGATTAAGCTTTCATTGGTCATTAATACTTCTAATAGTATATGCATAAAAATGGACGCCTCAACACCCAAACAGGTTAGTTAGTGCACATCAGCCGTGAAAGTATTCTATAGTTTTATTAAATTTGTAATTGTAAATTCCAGGATTAATATGTATAGAGTTTGTTTTCTTGTCGCTTTATTGCTTTACATTTTAAAAACAATATGCACATAATTTGCTATTCCAAATGTAGTATAAGTCCCTGGATCAGTTAATCTACTTCTGGATGACTTATCCCCCGACGGCTGCCATCTTAGCTCGGTGGTGGGGTTTGTGTTGGCCAATGATGCCCTGCAGCTAAGCCGGCGAGCATATGCTCGCCGGCTACCCAAATATGGGTAAGGGCTACCCATGCCGGACAGGTCAGTGGTAAGGCCCAGACAAAGAGCACCCAGGGTACTCCCACATATTCCCTGCATTGAATTCGTTGTCCCCTAGGGGCTCCCCCCTCGAGACGGACGTCCACCCGAATCTGTTCCCACCAGCTCGAACCCTCCCACCCCCGGTCCGTCCGCATACCTGACCCCTCCATTCCCCAAATCCCATCATTGCTGGACTCCCACGGACCGGGTCCCTTTGGTAGAGCATTCCACAAGACCTACCTTAGTATTCAACGAAAGAAAGAAAATTACCTTGCTACTACAGGCTGTTCAATTTACGCTTACAACGCCGTTAGGGTGTTACTAAGCAGCACCATCCAGTCCTTCCACCTGAATTCACACTTTGACAAAATAAACTTTCCAAAGTGAATCCGCCAACTTGAATGTGCCACCAAGTTCTAGCTGATTTTCATTTTTTGTGTTGGTGCTAGCGTAGTAGATAATTTTCGTTGCTATCTTCGCCACCATAAGGTCTGTTCGTTTTGCTTACTGCACTTTACTGCTCACTGCAAATCCGTTCGTTTTGCATAAAACTTGCTGTTCCGTCACTGCGATTGTGTTCGATTTGACACTGACAGTAGCTGCGCAGTGACTGTTCTTACAGCTGGGTAGGGAGGTGATGTAACTGCAGTAACTTTGCAGTGACGGCAAAATGGCGGACGTATTGAAATGTAAAATTTGTTTCTTATGGATGGATAGTGAAAAAACGCCCAAGGAGGAGGGAAATAAGTATTTGTTTCAGAGTGTAGGTGAGTTATAACTTATATGTTATGAAATGATACATATTTATATAAAAATGCATTGGGATTAGACAAAATTTCTATAAATGCAGAACATAACCTCACTTATTTTTAAATTCTTCCCCCCAAATTCACAAACCTCTCAACCAATAGGAAAAGGCCAGCCTGCCATCCTGCTGCAAATGCGTTCGTTTTGTGTTGGTACAGCAAGCTACTGCAAGAGTTACCAGGGCCTACTATAAGCGGCTGCTACTGCAACTGCAGTAAGCAAAACGAACAGACCTATAGTCATTGTAAAGATGATTTGAACAAACTGTACAATACTCGAGTGACTTAACTTCTTTGGCATCTGAATCTGATATGAGGCCAAATACTGTCACGTTGATCTAGATCAGGATGTGATGTCTGACTCTCTGGTTGCAGGAAGCCCAGCCCTGAGGAGACCACGTGGGAGGCGGTGGCGCCATCTAGCGGCAACCACCTGGTGATCACATTGTGTTGATGTCTGACTCTCTGGTTGCAGGAAGCCCAGCCCTGAGGAGACCACGTGGGAGGCGGTGGCGCCATCTAGCGGCAACCACCTGGTGATCACATTGTGTTGATGTCTGACTCTCTGGTTGCAGGAAGCCCAGCCCTGAGGAGACCACGTGGGAGGCAGTGGTGCCATCTAGCGGCAACCACCTGGTGATCACATTGTGTTGATGTCTGACTCTCTGGTTGCAGGAAGCCCAGCCCTGAGGAGACCACGTGGGAGGCGGTGGTGCCATCTAGCGGCAACCACCTGGTGATCACATTGTGTTGATGTCTGACTCTCTGGTTGCAGGAAGCCCAGCCCTGAGGAGACCACGTGGGAGGCGGTGGCGCCATCTAGCGGCAACCACCTGGTGATCACATTGTGTTGATGTCTGACTCTCTGGTTGCAGGAAGCCCAGCCCTGAGGAGACCACGTGGGAGGCGGTGGCGCCATCTAGCGGCAACCACCTGGTGATCACATTGTTTTGATGTCTGACTCTCTGGTTGCAGGAAGCCCAGCCCTGAGGAGACCACGTGGGAGGCAGTGGTGCCATCTAGCGGCAACCACCTGGTGATCACATTGTGTTGATGTCTGACTCTCTGGTTGCAGGAAGCCCAGCCCTGAGGAGACCACGTGGGAGGCGGTGGCGCCATCTAGCGGCAACCACCTGGTGATCACATTGTGTTGATGTCTGACTCTCTGGTTGCAGGAAGCCCAGCCCTGAGGAGACCACGTGGGAGGCGGTGGTGCCATCTAGCGGCAACCACCTGGTGATCACATTGTGTTGATGTCTGACTCTCTGGTTGCAGGAAGCCCAGCCCTGAGGAGACCACGTGGGAGGCGGTGGCGCCATCTAGCGGCAACCACCTGGTGATCACATTGTGTTGATGTCTGACTCTCTGGTTGCAGGAAGCCCAGCCCTGAGGAGACCACGTGGGAGGCGGTGGCGCCATCTAGCGGCAACCACCTGGTGATCGATGAGCAGTGCGTCATGAAGACTGACCTTGAGAAGAACAACATACGCTTCTGGGACGAACTTTACAACTCCGTGAGAGGCGACCCAAAGTCCAAAGTCTGAGCAACCAGATACTCAAACATTTCAATTTCTCGTTTCAAAAGCTTGTCAACAGGATTGATGCTAGAGATATAAATCTATACAATTTCGGTTTAGTTTGAACTTTGAACTGTGTTATCTTGCAATAGCTTTGCATAGATTTCTGGGAGACTTGTGCTCCAGTGATTAATAAAGGAATTGTTCCTTTACAATAATGTTAATAAAGTGATTTATATTATGTTAATTAAAAATATTAAATGAATTGGTACTCGTCGATTTATTAGCCTGAAATTATCAATTATTGAAGCATATGACCTTCAATTGTTCTCATATGCGGTGTTATGACACTTAGCCATCGAAATGTCGAATGATCTGGTTGTAAACTGAATTAGTTGGGTCTAACAGGCCTTCAACATCAACGAAATCATTCAGCGCTGCCGCTTCACTATGTTCGTTCATTTGATTATCATAATAGCATTGTTATGTTTACATCAACTACGCTTTGTGAGAAAATGAGAGAGTGATAAGAATACAGCATCAGTTCTAATCAGTGCTAACAAATCTTCAAACATTGGAGATAAGAATTACAAATATATACTGAATGAATACAGAGGAGTTTTCAGTCAGTGTATCCATTATCGGTATGAGTGAAGCTGTGGGTTTCAGCATCGAGTGAGCGCATCGTTCAGGATCATTGCAGGTCAGTACTTCATGTGAGGGCAGACAATGCCCCTCACGTGCTTTCGTGGCGTAACTGCTGGGTGGCTGGGCCGCAAATGTCAGGGGCCCTTGGCCATAGAGAGGCACAACTCAGATAATTTATTTTTAATAGGTAAACGCTCTGTGTAACGCGTTGATGAGCGAGCAGGGATACGCGCAACACCTCGAACCGAAATTCTTTCTATCAAAAAGCCTATTCTTGAATTTCGTCACAGACTGGTATGAAAATCTCCAAAAATTCCTAAAATATTTCCCAATAAAACTGCAAAGTTTTAAGTTGATCGATAAAACGGATCCTTGTTAATTTTCAAAAATCACATGATCTCGTTCAAAAAATATACCTGGGACCACTCAGGTATACCCTCAGGTATACACACTCATGAATATAAGTGTGTGTACATAATAATCAATATGAGATCGATCTGTTGAACGGGCACATCAGTTTCATATTTTTAAGTTTCTGCTCTAACTGCCTTGAACTGTATAGATTGGAAGTTGCCGTGAAATATGAAATTCGAGGAATTTGGCAGCCAACACACAAAATTTCCGTAAACAGTCAATAAATTTTGTTTTTAAACACAGATTAGGCCGAAAATTGTCAAAAATACCTACATATAATGATGGTCCCAATGACCATGCAAAGTTTTAAGCTAATCGGTCAAACGGTTCTAGTTTAAATGTCAAAAATCACAGGAAAGATGATTTCAAATTTTAACCAATGGGAGGATTTGGCTGAAACTTTGTAAGATTGGAAACAATGTTGGTCGTAAAGACTTGTCAAAATTTCAAATTTATCGGAACAACCAATCGAAAGATTTAAAAAAAAATTTGAACCAATAAGTGGATTTAATACAATTGTGGTCTGCAACGCCCAGAAATGTTTCGTACACGGTGTGTGCAGAATTTTAGCTCGATCGAAGAAAAACTCTGACTTGTATAGCGTCATTAACAGAAAAAAAACAAAAAAGAAAGGTCCGTGCCAAAAGAGTCAAAAGAAGTTGCTCGCTTCGCTCGCTCAATTATATTTTTTGCGGTGTACTGTTTTTGTTCAACTTGGTACACGGCCTCTTTCCTATAGTAAAGTGATAATGTACAATGCAATTTGTACAAAAAAATGGCGTTAGAAACGTGTTAGTATTGAAAAATTATAATCGAAAAAATTCCATACGGCGCTTATTTTATAGGTTCTGCGAATGTGTGAATATGAATAGAGTTGGAATTTTCTTATCATCTTAAAAAGTGATTCTGAAAAGGTGCGCAAGTATGTATTAAATTCAAATAATCGCTGATTTTTCATTTTGTAGGACACGGCATTTCAATTTATTTTTCCAGGGGCCTTTTCTTCTCTAGTTACTACATTGTCTTTCGTCCATCCATTTATTGTTCGTGGGGGTAGGAATTTGGCTTAAAAATGTGTTCAAATCGCTTGGAAATGCACAAAATGAATTCATGAAATTCAAAACTTCCCGCCAACTCGCCTCGTACCCTCATTGTACTTATGAACCCACCGCACGGACTAAACCGTTCTTTAGATCGAGCCCCTTATTACAATTTGGCTGCTCACCCACGGGGAGAAGTGAATTATACTATATTGATGAAATATTTCCTCATGTCACTCCAGACATGAGCGAGACGGCTATCGTGAACGTGGCGCAAGGTGCGCTGCGTGGCAAGAAGGTGAACTCCACGGCCACTGGGAAGAGCTTCTACAGCTTCCAGGGAATCCCCTTCGCCAAACCCCCGCTTGGCAGGCTCAGGTTCAAGGTGCGTAGACAAAGACACGTTGATAAGATACACACACAAGATTTATCGCGCATACCCTTTTTATTTGTATTTCCATTATTAATCTACATAATAACTAATTGTTTTTAAAAGGATTACTAGCTTGAAAAACGATTCTTTTTAGGCTTAGGAACGGCAGGCTTTTCATTCGCGGGGGGTAGTGGGGATAATATAGGGGGAAATACACATTCATAGCATTCCTACCTACAGGTTGGAGACCTGCGAGTTTCACTGATTAGTAAAGAAAAAAATGATCCTAGGGTTGCTATTATATGGATAATTTAATATCTAGTCAACTTATGAGGACGTACTAGATGTCATAATGCACTCCAGTGTGTGCCATTTAATACGATGGAATTGTGCGCAAGAGCGGTACCTTTTAGAACGTTATTGTTCTGGGGTGTCATTCCTGTACGTTTTTAGTCTCTTAAGTTAGCTATCTTATCTTACATTTTGTTTACTCCAATGTTAACGTCCATAACGACGGTTGCTACTGTCTTAAATTTTAAGATAAGAGAGTGAAAATGCGTACAGTAATCACCCCCCTGATGACGCAACTCAACAATGAATGATGCGCTCGTCCCTCTGCCTCTTTTAAGGGAGAAAGCGTCACCTCCGCATCAAACCTAAACCACATCAACCATTCTCCTTCACGAGTAACTCATGACGTCACACATTGTTGCGCAGGCGCCGCAGCCACCCGAGCCGTGGACAGGGATCCGAGATGCGCGGAAGCACGGGAACGTCTGTGCGCAGCTCGACTGGATGACTAACAACTACTTGGGCGAGGAGGACTGCCTCTTCCTCAATGTCTACACGACGCAGGTGAGTTATCAAGCCTCACGAACATGCGATGAAGAGGAAATGGACACCACGGTTCTCGTCAGATCACCGAGGTTAAAGGGCGACAACAGTCAGAATATGAAAAATTACCATCATTTCATCTTGTCATGTTTATAGATAATTGATAAGTGCAAATGTGCCAAAGGTATTGTAATATTGAATAATAATTATTGACTGTATTGCATATTAGTTCACATGAGATTTGTCTTATGGTATCAACATTCTTTGAGCAGACTGTAATAGATATTTAATGTGTTGTGTTATGATGATGCATGAAATTGTTTAGTTTATGGCTATTTTATTACTATTTCAAGTGTCAGCAAGCGCTTCGTGTAAACAATTTGGGTCCAGTTACAGAGAGTGGGAGTGAGACGTGCAGGAATGTACCTTCTGTACAAAAAATATGGGACCTTCTTGGTGTATAAAACAGTAGCGATTTGTTTTTATATTTATTTGCAGCTAAACGGTTCAATTCACAGAAAATTTTAAAGAGATAAAATGAAGAAAACACTCCTATTTATATGTAGCAGAGCTTCTTTTATTTCTATCTATTTTGGTTCTCCTACGTTCCCAATAGACATTTTGCGTCCAACTTATTCCTTATGGGACTAAAATTCTTTGCATACTTTCGATTAAAATCACGTTTTTCGATTTGCTGCTCTCACTATCACAACCGGATTGGTACCTTCTCATATGTCTTACAGATATTAATAGTTTGATGTGTAATTATGGTCAAATTTTAATTTCTGACCGTTGCCCCCCTTTAAGAAACATTCAGCGCGATTTGCTGTGATGAGTGACCGTTCAACTCTGTCCTACTAGTTTCTGCCGTTGGGCCAGAGAGACTGGGGTGTTTGGGAGTTAATGTGACGACCTCCCTCCACCTGTTATCAGTCTCCCTACGGAGCTAGTTGTGGAGGCCCTTTCTGGGAATGTTATACCGTCCTTCAAATGGGACGTTGGCCGTTAGCCAAAGTGTCGGGTTTCCTCTCATTCCTTTTCTATAATACATTCTCACTAGTGGAGCCTCGGCTCTGTTATAATATAGACTTTACTGGCTTCGACAACAATCTTCCCGCAATCAGTTTCCCATGGACTTGGCAGATCCTCTCAACACCCAAACCCAACGCATGAGAGATCAATAAGGAATGTGGTCTGGTTCCAGTTGCCGCGCCCAAGCACAGGCGATCTGAAGAAACCCGTCATGGTTTTCATCCACGGAGGAGGCTTCACGTCCTGGTCCGGAAACGACGACGTCTACGGTCCGGACTACATCGTGGCTCACGACGTTCTTCTTGTCACATTCAACTATCGTCTGGGTCCGTTGGGTTAGTAACTCTCTACCAACAATACATCCAACATATTTTATGTTTGAGTGTTTGGGCAACTGGTCAACACCGGGTACAGGTATTTGGAAATAAAATATATACTGTTGCAGAGGGTCAAATATGTGTAATTTATGGATATTTTTGTTCCCCAGATGAAAAAAAAATTAACAAGGAATTGATTTAAGACTGTGGAGACACGCATTTGCTATTTATAATGTGTAACATTATATTGCGTTCGGCACGGCGATATTATCAATCAGGTGCCGTCCGTTGCATCTCCGGAATCCCTCCATGGGAATAAGACTAAGGAAATAATGTTGCAGGTTTCCTGACGACTGAAGACCGGGAGATCCCCGGTAACGCCGGTCTCAAGGACCAGGTGGCAGCACTGAAGTGGGTGAAGCAGAACATCTCGCGCTTCGGAGGCGATCCTGCCAATGTGACCATCTTCGGCGAGAGCGCTGGCGGCGCTTCTGTGCACTACCTCGTACTCTCTCCGCTGGCAAAAGGTGCATACGTATCAAAAATGTAATCCAATCCATAAAGAATACAGTTGTTTATTTAATATTTCGATCAAGGCTCTACCTCGTACCAATTTATTGTCGTGTGAACACAGTAAAAACTGAAAGCTGCAATAGCCGCTACGCAGTTTTTGTTGCAGTTCCAAAAATACTTCTAAAATGCTATTTTTTATAACTTCTTTTGTGATTCAGAAGCTGTTCATTCCACGTGTTATTTATTAAACCGGGTGGCGCATAAAAAACGCACAATGGGCGAGACATCGCTGTGACGAAACTACTAAATACATCGGGCTGAAAACTTCACATAATATCAACAACATACAAAGGATTAATGTGTGAAAGTTTCAAAAGCATTACTTTAGTGGGAAAAAAATTACAGCTGCTCGAAATTGGTTGTCAAAAAATCGATTATACGGAGCTCAAATAACCCGCGTCCAACGGCAGGCTGTTTCTTCAAAACTGCTTACGAAATCAATCTGAAATTTTTAAATTTTAAACATAATACGTTGCTATCAATTATGTACAGATTTCAATACATTGGGATCAATGGTAGGAATTGTATGGTATCTTCAAGTTGAGCCTAAAAGTAGAATATCATTTCAAGTTTTATTACGTATACGATAATTTCAAAAAATGTAATTATCTCACGCTAGTTCTGCTTTTAATCTCAACTTCATGGTACCATAATTTTCGTCCAATTATTCAAATTTATTGTAATTTTTACACCAATGGTGGCAATATATTTTGCATAAAAATTGAGATTTTCAGCTTGTTATCATGCGTAGTTTTGAATTAAAGCGTCCCAACCAATGCACGTTTTCTGGATGCGCCCTATTCGAGCTTCGTTTAATCGATTTTTCGACAACCAAGTTTGAACTGCTTTAACTTTTGTCACACAACAGTAATGTTTTTGAAACTTTCACATATTAAACCTTAGTATGTTATTTATATTATTTGAAATTTTCAACTTGATCTATGTAGTAGTTTCTTCACAGCGATGTCTCCCCCATTGTGCGTTTTTTTGCGCCACCCGGTAGTTTTCACTGATTACCTCATTTTATAAAACAGGATATTGGACAAACTACTGCACTAGAAGAGGCGACCGACTTACTGAGAGTCAATCAACGCGTGTTTTCCTTCAGGACTGTTCCAGCGCGCCATCTCCCAGAGCGGCTGCGCACTAAACAGCTGGGCCTATAGCAACGCAGGGCGCAGTCGCACAGTGCGGCTCGCGCAGGCGCTGGGCTGCACGTCGGAAGACTCCAAGGCGGTCCTGGCGCTGCTGCGCGAAGTCCCTGCGCGCCAGCTCGTGGAGCAAGTGACGTCAGCGGTGACGCCCGAGGAGAGTCGAAGAATCACGCTGCCATTTCCGTTCGTCCCCACCTATGACGGGTTTGAGAGTGACGAGGAGTCCTTCCTGCCGGCTCCACCAGTCGAGATTATCAAGTCAGGCAAACACAACCGAGTGGCCTACATCCTGGGCGTCAACACGTGCGAGGGAATGCCTATTCTTAATGGTAAAAGGGTTTCTTTTCCAATACGTTGTTATCTTAAGGATACAAACACACGGGGCATTTTTTCATGCCCTATGTCCTTCAGAATTGATGAAGAGACCCGAGAAGATCGCGATCCTGGACAAGGATATGCAGGGCCTCCTCCCCGAGGACCTGTTCCCGGTGATCGACACGGCGGAGACGGTGGAGGCGGCGAGGAAGATGAAGGAGTTCTACTTCGCCAACCAGCCGTTCACGCACGAGACGCGTCTGAGATACGCAAACGTAAGTCACGAACGGCACGAGACGCTTCTGAGGTACGCCAACATGCGAGCCACTGGGTTTTCTCAGTACTCACTTTGATGCAAGTACAATTTCACTTTGACGAAAAGTGTTTTTAATTATTCTAATGTAAGATGGTGTCTCGACAATGATACATTTTGTTTGAATTCAACAATGATTTAGATACTTTTATGTTGGTCGCAGTGAGTGAGTGATCCATTAGGAGAATATTAGGTTAAAGTGTTAATCTAAAGAAGTTTCAGTTAGACTAAAGATTAAGAAGAGCACCATTATTTAGATGTTGTGGAGAGTTAAAAATTCTTCGTAGAATATAAAAGGGAATGTGGCAAGAGCATAGAATGCATAAGAGCGATATAGAAGAGAGTTGAATGTTTCAACGTCACTGTGTAAAAGTGGAGATGGAAAAGATTCATATCACGGATAGGTTGTTTTATCAACACTACACTGGTGCGACGTGGAGATGTGTAGGTGTGTGGAGAAGCGGAGATTATAGACGCGAGTGGTTGCATTGATCCACTTGCGTTGCGGATTAAACCAAGTGAAGTGTAGCGTCTCTCCTGTGGAGTCGTCCTAATCAATGACCTTGACTTGCAGTTGCAGAGCGACCTTCTAACCGTGTACAAGTTGACCGAGGCTGTGAGACAACATGCGCAGCACGCCAATGCGTCGTTCCCGCTCTTCCTCTACCAGCTCGCGTACGACGGAGAGCTCGGAGTCTTCAAACGGATCCTTGGATTGGATGACCTTCCAGGTACGTCATTCCATCGCAAACAATAGAGTTGCGAGTTGAGTCGGGAGTATCAATTATTTTTCGGAGGGAAATTAACCCATAATACAACGGCAGTAATTGGGTACACTAATATATCACACAGATTGGCAGGACACTATTCTTGATGACCACCAGGATAGTAGTTGTCATGGAGCCTGAACGCAAGTGATCCTGATTTGTTCACCGATATATTCTCCTAATTGTGAGTCACGATCCAATATTCCACTCCGCACCTGAATGATTGAAGTTTTATTCTTATTTTATAAACAATCGACCATCGTAAATTCACTTTCTACCAGATACTCCATTGAAACAGTGTTTCTTCTCATTGTTTTATTCGAGAGTGCAGATGCTTCTGGTCCCTAAACATTATTTGGAAACTTCTTGTAAAAAACAAATATCGGATTGTTTCGTGAACGCCCAATATAAAATGTCACAAGTCTAACCAGAATCTGTAATTAATATCCGTCAACTGTACTACATTCCGATAACATTCCGACGCATGTTGTGCATTTATGACCGCTCCTGGTTTAGTGTCTAGCGAGAACCCGCTAGCCCGCACGCCACTGGTCAAGCTAATCCTTTTCCCTTGCAGGAGTGTGCCACGCTGATGATCTAGGATACTTGTTCAAAATGTCCATGCCAATGGAGCAAGTGGCGCCCAACTCCACTGCGTACAAGATGCGCGAGAAGATTGTGCGCATGTGGACCAACTTCGCAAAGAACGGGTAAGTCAGCAGAACTCGAACGCAAGTAGCATTCACTGTTGTATATAATATTTACGGGCAAGCCTTATGCTTTGATTTGTGGGGTTGGGATGTGGGTATCTATTGTATTATTTTTGTAACTACTTTATATGAAAAGTAGCCACGACGTTTTTCATCCATTTGGTTTCGACGGCATAGGTACACGATTTTTTTAAAAAATAACATCAAAAAGAGACAGCGGATTTGAATTCAGAGAATAACTGAATTTCAAATAACACAACTATTTTAAACGTCCCTTCGTGACTTTTAGGAGAGGCATACT